>JAOEHY010025973.1:8585-18996 GCA_025447955.1 Psilopsiagon aurifrons
GGTGGGTGGGCAGTGCAGAGCGGTGACTGATGAAGAGGATCAGATGGTGGCTGGGAAAATGCCTCATTTTTACTGCTAACTGCAGGGAATTAGGAGGGCTTGCCAAACTGAGGTACTTGTGCCTGAAGGACCTGTGGAAAGCCTGTGTAAGATCTGATTGCAATCTCTCTGCTTCTCTCTTCTGTGCTTGAACTCCACCTAGCACCGCAGGAGGTCTTCTTTCCCTTCATTCCCAGTTTTCCTCTAGGAAAGAGAGATCTCTCCCCAAAGCCATCCATCCCTGCTCCCATCAAATCTAATCTCCTCCTGTCACAAGTAATTCAGCATCAGGAGGGAGACTAGAGCTCCTGGAAGAGCTCACACTATGGATACCAGAGGATAAAGGCTGGCAGTACCAGAAAGCCATTGGAAAGCCATGCACCAGGTGCCTGGGCCCTCTGGGAAGTGCTCTGGAGTCCTTTAGACATCTGTCCTGCATCTAACAGGAGTTATTTTGCCCTTTGCTGATCCTCTCCACTTCCAGCTCATTCTTTTCCTCTATGGCCTTTCTGCACTGCAACAGGAATGCGGGTTCCCCGCCTCGTGCTGCACTTGCACACGAGCAGGGACTTGGAACTCCAAGGGTATTAGAAGTGGTGGAGTTACATCATTGAGGGGATGGTGTAAAGGGGATTAGGGTGCCCTTACATATGAATCTGGGGAGGAGGATGACAAATCAGAGAGGTAAGAAGGGAACAGGAAGTGTATTTTTCTCATTTGGGGATGCTGTGTGTGCTCTACACACCATCTGTGCACTGATGAAACCATGTTGGGTCTTTTAAGAGCACTGATTCACCCTTTCATCTCTCACACAGGGCAAAACACGTACCGTGGAGCTGGGAATAGAGCCTCAGACAGAGTAAATTGGTCATGTTCTGCTGGTACCCACAGGGTGATGCTGACTTTCATTACAGAGGCGGATGGCCCGGAGAGATCACAACAGCAGGGCTGACTGTGCTTTCAGTCAGGGTCCCTTTACACTGCCGTCCTCTGCTTCAGGGGGATTGCCCTGGTTTAGAGCAGCTGAACCATCAGGGAGTGTACAAAGAAGGCAAGTTTGGAAATGGGAGGAAAACCTTTATGGCTCTAAAGCAGCTTTGGACATCTGCAGAACGCTTTGAGATCTGCAGCGGCCAGTTGCCAAAGATGAGCGGTTTAATCACGATGGGATTGGTGCTATGCCCTTCAATGATTCGCACATCCCGTGGGTCAGATCCTCGGCTGATAAAAGCTGGGAGAGCCGGACTGATTTATGTCCACTGAAGATCAGCTGCATCGAGCCCGCATTATACCCCTTGATGAAGTCTTCTCTCTCTCTTCTCTCTCCACTTGCCTTTAGTCACTAAAATCCGCTTCATTAACAAACTCTCCCTAATCACTGCTCCACTTTGCCCAGTGGGGCTCTGCGTGAAGCTTCTGCCCAAGGATTGTTACAGTGAATGTAATGCATACTTTAATGACTTTGCTTCTCCTTAGCCAGTTGTTGGAGGATATGGAGCAGCAATTCTGCAACGCGTGCTGTGCCGGGAGTCTCTCATGGGTGGCTGGATGTTAGCTGTGAATCTGCTCACCTCCTGCACGATGAAACGTTTTCCTTCTCTAAACAATCTGGTTTTAATCACAGCCTTTTGCAGAGTCAGAAAGTGAAGGCTAGGAGGATGGTGGAGGTGATGCTTCAGGTTTTAGGCATGTCATGGAAAGAGGTTAGGGGTCTTTAAGGATTTTTCTGGCAGGATTTGCCTGGAGATTTTGGGGAAAATAAGAAAAGAGGTTTCCAGGAAATAGATCTGGAAGTGATTAGATCTTGTCTGCTCCATGAGGGAGGGAAAGATGGGTATTGAAAAGAGCAGGATCAGCCCCGGAAGCGTGATCAGTCTATGCGCTCGACAGTAGCTGCCAATCCTCGCAGCCCCACGTGCTCGCAGCCCTGCTCTGTCAGCACGGCTGATGGAGACCCGCGCCCAGCCCCACGAAGCAACGTGAAGAGTATAATTTAAGCTCTTCTATTCCTATCCTGGCATGGATCCATTTGTTGGAGACGCAGAGTCTCCCCCACACAACCCATCGCAGCGGAGTGTTTGCTGTGGGGAGCCACGCGCTGCACGGAGGTACTGGGGAAGCAGCGGAGCCGTGAGGAGCAGCCCAAGCCAGCATTATCCTGTGGGCGGCTTGTTTTTCATCCTTCCCACCCTCTCAGTGATGATGAGGCCTATTTTTCTCTCCTTCTATGTGCAGAAATAGCTTGCGTTTGTCGTAAATCACCTCGGCTGCAGATGGTGAGTCACTGGTTGATCAAAGGAGAGACCCTTTTCGAGGTCTGAGCGGGAGACTGGATGCTTCAATAAATCATTAGGAATCAGCAGGAAAGAGAGTTTCCTTGGGTTTAACAAGAAAACCTCACCACCCCCCTCCTTTGTCCCCCATGCCCCCTGGCTCCTGCAATGTAAATTGAAAATCTCAGTATCATCAATGGAATTACCTGATTTAGGATTCCTGTTACAGCTCTTCCTAGGCTTTGGGCAGTAGTTTTCTGCCCCAGCCAACAAATCTGGATGGCAGCATGGGGAAAAGTGCTATAGCTGAAGGGGATAAATGTGACTGAGCACAAGTGTTAGGAGCAGAGAATAGGAAAGGACACAGAGTGTTGACATGTGCCATTCAGCAGTAGGAAATGATGTAAGAAATGCAGAGTCCAATGGCATCACCATCTGCTAAGCATGAGTGTGACACGAGCTAGCATAGTGATGACAGGAGCTGGGATGCAGGGTGAGAAAAACCACAGGTCCATGACATAACTGCGTCAGGGTCCAAGATGCCACACTGTGTACCTATTGCAAGGTGTGGGGTGAGGTGGCACTGAACAGGGCTGCTCACTCAGACGAGACAAGGAGCATTAACATGGCCGTGGGGAGAGGAGGAGAGACTTAACCCAAGTCACGCATCTGCCAGCATCAATGATGGTGGCATCCTGCCCAGGACAGGGTTATGGGGGAGCAGAGGATGGTGTGAGAGCTGTCAAGGGAAGAGAGAAAGACTTGAAACTGTTCCTGTACACTACACATTCCTTTCTTCTCCTCATCCCTTGCATGTCTCCAGCCAGCCTCCCTGGGAACTAAGAGATCAATGGCTCTTGAGTCAGAGACTCCGCTGAAAGCTGAGCAGATGAAGGGTTTGCCATCTGTGAACAAGTTGTTCTGATTGAATTAGGGAACATTTAACATTTACAGATAATTAGAAACAGCCACCCATTACAAAGGGAGCAAGAGGCTGCAGAGAGAAGCTTTTGAAAGGCGATTGGAAACTCCTTGACACATCAGCCAGGAGAGCTTTTCAGATGCACCTTCTGAGCCTTTCCAAATGCTTTGTGCTCATTACACCCCAGATCTCGGAAGCCATATACCTACCTCTGTCTCTCTTTTCTGTCCTCTCCATTACGTTTCACAGCTACCCTTTTCTCCCATCCAGCCATCAGCCAGATGCCTTTCTGGTCGCTTGTAACAGGGTGTCCCCTTTGGTCTCATACTGGGCAAAAGGGAAGGAAATCTGCTTTCCATCTCTATGACTGTCCCAAACTCCTTGGCCTGGCGTTGGGCTGTGAAGCCATGGGGAGATACAGCTCTGGATGCAGAGGCTCCTATGCTATCCTGACCTCTACAGGATAGAGCTGCATGTGAAGCTAGGCAACATCATTTTCAAGCTAACTTTATTACATAGAAAGATAAATACCCTTGGAAAAGAAAGAGGAAAAAAGAAAATTGAGCAAGAAAGTAAAATATGTAAAATGCTCTCTTTTCTACTCAAAAGATAGCTTCTTTCTTACAAATTCCTCTTTTCCTTCCTCATGTTTCCTTAATATGTTTTTACATCAACAGTGTTAAGGGAAGGCTGTTTCTCATACTTTGCTTTTGAGAGAAAAAGAAGTGAGTGGAAATTGAAAATTCCTCAAAACACAAAAAGAAATGATTTCCTTCCCAAATTTCATCTGAAAAATAGCTGGCATCTCTCAAGCAGCTTGAGCAGTAATTGTGCTTACATCAGTGACGGTAATTGCATTGCATCTGCTGCAGAGAGTTACCCAAGAGGTGAAACCATAACGCTGCAGCTGCCCTCTTGCTGGAAGAAGAAGCCTCAGTGATGGCTCTTGGGCAGCGGCTCCTTGACTTGACCTGTGCTCCAGCACCACGGGCGGCTCCAGGAGCAGAGGCAGCTGCAGTTACAGCCCATCAATGGGCATCCCACCCTCCAGCAGAGCAGAACAGGTCCCCCAGGATGAGAAGGTGATAACGGCAGAGTTAAAAGGATGGAGAGGCAAGAGAGGGATGAGCCCAAGGATGCCTTTAGGAGGTCAGCTCAGGGCACACTCATTTGAGACCAGGATCATGAAAAAGTGATGTAGCTTTTGCAAGACATCTTCAGGTCTTCAAGGAACATGGGCTGCATGAATGTTTTGCCCTTTGTAGGGTTGATTTGGGGTGAGCGGTCCTATTAGGAAGGGCTTATTCAAGGGCTGCACAGCTGGGTTTGCTCTTGGCTGGTACTGGAACAGCATCTTCCTGTTATCTGCAGTAGGGTAGAGGTGAAAGCCTGTCTAAGCAGCCTTAATGCAGGTAGCTACATCAAGGCCATTTCCTAAGGAGACACTTTAAAACTTGCCTAAAAAGCATCTGCCATGAAACTGGAGAAGAGCTTATGGTACGCAGAGATCATACTCAGCTTCCCCGCATTTCTTAGAAGGAAATAAATGGAAAACTGAGATTTCTCCGCAGGTCCAATAATATCCGAAAGCCTGACTGGGATAATGAAGTGAGAAGCAGACAGCTTTCCGCACAGCTTGCACCCCAGCCTTGTTTACCAGGGCTACCCCTAGCAGGCAGTGTGTAGGACCCTGACAGACATCTAGTGGCATTTTACTATAACTACAAGCTAAGAAGGGGGTGCAGGGGAAAGTGGTGGGGTATGTATGGTGCTAAGGAGATGGCTCTGCTCTCCAAACAAGTAACAGGCTTTGGTCACGGGGAAATACAACCCCCTGTCCCTTGCGCTGGCATCCGTCTTATGGAAGAACAAAAGGGAAAGGCTGTGATGTAGCAGTGTTATTTCTTGGAGAGTCAGGCTGAACGCAAAGGAATCCCTGCAGACGGCTCACCCTACACAACCCCGTCATGCTGCCTCTCCTATCTCTGCTGCTGGTGGTGGGGAAGGACAGGGTATGGAGGGCAGCCCCCTGCCATCAGAGACAATGCAGGCTGGGGGGGACCTGCACGTGCCCACATCTTGGCTGGGAGCATGAGAAGATGCCTCCAAGGGGGTGTCAGACACAGTTACAGTGAACCATGATATTTATAACAAAGTGTGGGGGAAGGTGTCACATCACATTACACTGATGCTCCGGCGCCAGAGACACAGGGACGATGCTGCAGAGTGGGATGTGGGGAGGGCCAGGAGGCGATGAGTTTGCTCTGCAAATACCGAGTCTCTGTTTGGGGGGCTGGCAGCATGGCACACCAGAACAGGGTTTACCTGGGGGCTGGGGGGGGCAAACCTCTCACGGATGCTAGTGTCAGATGGTGGTGGCACTTGGCTCTTAAATCCCTGTGCCTGGCCCTGCCTTAAAGGACAGTAGAGGTTAGGGTGCAGGGTGATTAAATGGGGGAAATATAATCTGGGTATTCCCAATGTACTTAAACATTGGAGTCTGCTTTCTTTCCTGGATGGGTATATCCCGTTTGCTTTTGCACCACTGGGAGGACATTGGCCTAGGAGCATAACCTTGCTGATAGACCTCCCTTCACCAAGCTATGATCTAAGTGCTGTTATCTTTTGAATAAACAGTTCTTTACAGAAAGCTAGGCTACGTCAATGCAAGCATCTGGGATTGCACAACTCCCTCCCTAAAGAACGAGTCCCTGAAAGCACCCAGCTCTTTGGAATTGCTGCAAAGAATGGGCCAAGACATAGAAAGCCGAAGCCAAGGAGCAGGTCTCAGAGCTGCATTTTCCATGTGCAGCAGGAGGAGGCCTGGATCCCCCTGCAGAAATACCCCCATGAATTGTAACCAGAGCAGCAGGAGCTCCTACACATACATAAGCACATCTCTGTGCATCCAGCTCCTGCTCCTTCCTCCTGCCCTGGCAACAGTACAGTCAAACACGGATGCAGTGCAGCACAGCAATTGCAGCCTTCACGGGCCTCTTGAGGCTAATTGCTTGGGAATAGCTTTTGTCAGCTGCTGTTTGTCCCTCACTGCAAACATGTGAGCATCACTTGAGACAGCAGCCAGCACACGGGCAGGCAGAACCGGAGCCTGCTGCTTGGTGCAGTGTTTGGTATTTGGTGCTGCTCTGGTGGCAGGTAAACCCTCTCCCCACAGTGGTGAATGGAGCCTGGTATGCACGCATCAGGCTTGGGTGGGCTTTGCACACCCTGCAGCGGGTACTTGTTCAACAGAGGAGTCATCCGCACTGCCCTGCAGTCCTTTGTGGCCGGTTCAGCCTCCGTCCACTCCACACTACCCTGCTTCTCCCCCCATGCAGACAGCCCTGCCATTTACCTCATAGGGATTCAGCTGCTCAGTGCCTGCAGGGATTGATGTTCTTTCCCAGGGTGTTTTGAGTCCAGGTTGAGCATCCCAGCTCCATCCAGAAGCAGAGACCTCATCACTCCCAGCGTGTTGGTGCCAGCTTTTACTCTCTTGGGGTTCTGCCTGACTGCTCTCACTGGAGTGCAAGCACGGGTATGGGTGACCTTGGCCCCTTTTCCTGCCCTTATGAGGCTGTTTCCAAGCGCCTGCAGCTCTGAAGCCGCAGTCCCTGAGTGGAAATGGCAGCAGTGGCTGCAGACAGGGAGGCAGGCTCTCCCACAGCCCCCGGGGGCAAGTGTTCCATGGAAAGACATCAGCTCCTGCCCGCTTTGCAGAGCAGGCTTGCACGTGTCTATTAGTTTCCCTAGGGAACTGAACACTCCTGACCTCAGCCCTAGACCAGCCCTGAGCTCTGGTGGGCTCTGCTTGTGTGTGGCAATAATAGCAGGTGGATGTGAGATACCCTCGTTTGGTTATCACAGGCCTGGGCTTGTTCCCTTGAGCCATGAGAATATCCACATGAGGAAAGAGCCAAGAGAAAGGAGGGACAAGAGCACAGGCTGGTAGTAGGCAAAGGGCTGGAGCACCTTAACAGGTATGGGCCTTTGTTAGCACTGCTGTCAGGGCTGCTTTTGGAAGGAAAAGGGCTAGGGAAGGTGCTGGAAGCATTCAGGTTGCTAAGTGAGAGCCATTCAGTGGGTTGTAGAGTGGGCCTTTGCGTGCTGGGGTGTTCTGGGTGTATTTTGTACTGTATACATCTGTATGGTCTGTCTAACAGACTGCTGTTGCATACCTACTGTGACAGACTAGCAGACGTACTGTGACTGATGTTCCAGTATGACTCTATGGGGAAATACAGCAGCAGAGTACACCTTTACTGTGCTCTGCTCGCAGTGGGATCAGAGAGGGCCACGATGTCCATCCGAGGACAGAAAATGGCTGGGTCCCTGCACCCTACCTCCATGCATGGGTGATGCATGCAAGCGTTCTGCCTTGGACATAGTCGTGCTGACATCCGACTGCGGACGTCACAACCACGAGGCGTGCTGGGCTAAGGAGGGACAGGATGCGTGTGGCTGTAAGGCATTACATCTCCCTGCATCCTGGCCTGCAGAGCTCTTTAATGTCACGTGTGAGTCAGCACGAAACCCAAGCATTTGGTTGGGATGTCCCTGTGCGTGTGTGGGTTACCCTGCAGTGTGTAAGGCACGTTCTGCAGCGTGTTCCCTGTGCCTGTTTGCTGCCTGAGGTCCTGCCGGCTGCGTGCCCATAGCAATGGCATGCATGCAGCCAGCCCTCTAACGTGAGGACTGCTCCTCTCGCTACACAGGCAGTTTAAAGGAGGTCATCCTTGCCCCACTACAGCCAGTAGCTAAGGCAGCCTGGCATTTACCCAGGGTTTATTTGGACGCTCCAGAGCCAGCTGCACACATTTTTGGTTGTTTGGGTTTTGTCTGACTTCATGCCCTTTTGGTGATTCCTTATAACCCCAGCTCAGAGAAGGGACAAATCCTCCCTGCTTTCAGGGGAAGGAGGATTGTGCAGCATCCACAGCATGCACACAGACCATAAAAACCAAGAAAAAGCCTCTTGCATTATCTGTCCTGGAAATGGTATTTTGTTCTGTGTACAATTCCCTTTGACTCTTTAGGCAAAGATTTATTCTCTTTTCTCTCATGACAGCAGCCTTCCGGTAAGTTTGGACCAGCTCAAATTAACTGTGCATCCTCAGTGTCTGATTAGCTCTATTTGCTGTGTTTTTATTGACCTATGCAAGTGAAAAACTAGGTCAAGCCAGGCTGATGAGGCTAGATCTGGCTCTGTAATATAAATCAGTGCAAACGAGGCCATCCATTCGCTGAGCCATCAAATCACGCTCAGGGGTGGGTGGCCTCCAAAGTATCCAGGGGACATAATTAGGAACTTTCCCAAGCTGTCAATCAGAAGGGGAGCGTGGTTTAGAGGTAGAGGGAGGATGGATTCTTTTAAAAGCTGTTCTTTGTTTCTCTGGTAAGGGGCATTTTGTCAGCAAGTGGATGAAGCACAGCCACTGCAATGGCTGCGCGTAGAAACGGCCCTTGCCCATCTGTGACTCCCGTGTGAAGTCTCTCCTCAGAGAAGGGATGGAGGCAGTTAAAAGAAGCCCTCAGGGCTGAGATGAGGTTTTGGTCTACTCAAGGGAGAACCGAATCTTTCACCCAGCTCCCTTGCTAGCAAACCTGGCTTTTGCCGTGCACAGCCAGGGGTGATATAGACAGCCTCTACTACGGGAGAAGGTTTTGAGACTCCTCTAATGTTGCCTCTCCTAGTTCGGTTGGATCAGAGCAGGAATCAGCCTGTGACCCAATCTGCTGCTGCTGAGTTAGGCACCCTGCTCTGGGGAGAAAGGAGGTGATGAAGTCTGTGACAGGCTGAGTTCAGATGCATTAAAAGAATCCCTCCATCACCCTGGAAAAGCTCTTTGGGGGGAGACTTGTGTCTGGTGCTGGAAGTTTCCAGGACAGGAAGCACGGAGCAGCCTCAGCTGGTCTCATCTTCAGTGTGTGATGTGCTGGGAGCACGATGTCACACAGCATTAGCTTCACGTTCGGTGGGCAGTCGCGCTGTGACAGCTCAGGGGCTCACAAAGGCACCCTGCAAGGGGGGCTAAGGAGCAGCATGGCAAAGCAGAGGGGGCCAGAGACAAGTAGTTTGTGCTGGTGTGGCAGGACTCAAAGAGGGGGTACTCGAAGGGGGTGGAGGAGGCTCGTTGCTGTATTCACAGAGGGCATAGCAGGCTTTCCCTGCTCATCATGATTACCCACGGGGCTGCCAGCAAGCTGCTGCTGCATCGGCCTCTGCTTTGCGGAGCAGCGCTGTGTGCAGGGGGGAAGCTCAGGTCAGCATCACGTTGTGCTGCCAAGAGCCAGGCATGTGATGGCCAGCTGGAAGAAGGTCACCTGGATGTGAAATCCAGTTGGGATCTGCTGTTGAAGAAGCAAGGGGTTTGGGCAGACCCGGGCAGGGTGAATTTAGCCATGGTAACAGAGCAGGATGCTTTCAGTGAGCAAGGGGAGGCAGAGCTCTCAGCATGTTCCAGAGTCTTTGGGCATCTTGCATAGATATCAGGCCACAAACGCCTCACTCTTCCCCCCTGAGAACATCTGCAGTCCCTTCTCACTTAGTGGCATCTGAGGAGATTTTGCGTGTTGCAATATACAAGGCACTTTCAGTGGGAGCACCAGGATGCAGGGGCTTACCTGTTACGAAGAGGGGCAATCCACCATCTTTTGTACTGCTGTGCACCCGGCTCTGTACAGCAGGTGTCAAATGTGCAATAAACACTGTCCCTTTGGGGAAAATCTGGTCATTAAAACAAGAGGAATATCAGCTTTTATGGAGAGAGACAAGAGATGATGAAACCCAGCTGTTAAAAACCTGGGGTTGCCAGGTACACGGAACCCAAATATCCATTCAGCTAAGGCAGCTTCCAGGCAGATGCTTCCCATTTCCTTCTGCAAGATGTTGTCTTTGCTGGGTGGCTGGTGGGAACGCCAGCGGGTAGGAGCCGGCACTGGCCTCTCTGCCTGCGCAGCTATCAGACCTGCCTCTCCTGTCTGAGCTCAGCAGCATCCTAATGTGAGTGATGGCCCCGGCTTCCCGGATGCATTTACATTCCCTTTGCATGCTCTTGTTGCCTTCCCGTCTATATGGCTGTGATTTACTGACGTCACAGGCGCAGCATCATGGAATTGAGTTTACGGGAGGCTGAATTTATGATTAGAGAAATGAACCCTCCACCACTCCACGCTG
>JAOEHY010025974.1:2144-14761 GCA_025447955.1 Psilopsiagon aurifrons
CCCTGCCCATGGCAGGGTGGTTGGAACTAGATGATCTTAAGGTCCTTTCCAACCCTAACTATTCTATGATTCTATGAAGAGATTGAGAATACTGCTGAAGAGAAGGACTTTGGGATACCGGCTGAAACACCTTTGCCATGAAGACAGGCTAAGAGTTGAGATTGTTCAGCCTGGAGAAGAGAATGGTTCAGGGAGGCCTTTTTGGAACCTTCCAAGACCTAAAGGGGGCTTATGAGAAAGATAGGGTCAACCATTTAGCAGGGCCTGTAGCGACAGGACAAAGGGTAATGGTTTTAAAACTAAAAGAGGATAGATTCAGACTAGATGTAAAGAAGACAGAACAGGCTTCCCACAGAAGTGGTAGATGCCCCATCCCTGGAACTATTCAAGGTCAGGCTGAATGGCTCTTTTAGCAACCTCATCTAGTTGAATATGTCCCTGCTCACTGCAGACGGGTTCGACTAGATGACTTAAAATCTCTTTCAACCCAAGTGATCATATGGTTCTCTGAATGTGTTCGTGCATCCTTCTGTATGTTTCTCCAAATGTGAATTAGCTAATTTTTAAAAGCTAAAATAAAATGAATGTTTTACAGTGGCTGCAGCTAAGCATAGCAAAATGTCTTAATGTAGGTTATGGCACAATTATGTTTTTCTCTCCATCTTTGGAGATCGAGGTAGCTGTTCAGCAAGAACCATAGTGGAGACTAAGGGAAATCTGTGCATTTTTTGGCACTTAGGATTCTTTTTGAGTTTCTAATTTTCACATTTTACCAGCCCTAAAAAAGCACACAAAATGTTAAACCACAAAGTGTTAAAAATTACTCCCAGCTCACAGGTTGTGTTTTAAATCAGTCTTGTGTTGTTATGGTTCCTGCTAATATTTCTGGAGTTACAAACCTGTGTTTCCATTTGGAGAGAGAAAGAGCTGTAACTGTCTATAAAAATATGTTCCCAGCCAAAGCATGCCATGTGAGGTCGTTGCTGAAAAGCAATTAAAGTCTGGCAGCTTTGAAATTGCAGACACATCAACAGGGCTGGGAAATCTGCTGCTTTCTGACTGTGCTGCCCTCCTAGAAGTCAAGAAATGTACGACAATAGGTGTGTGGTGGCTGTTTGGGGCCTGCTTTTACAGGTCACTCTGCGCAGTGTCAGGTCTGCATGGATGATTTTGGTTTATATAGATGTCTTTAGTGTTAGGCTTTGTTATGCTTTTGATGCTGTTTCACAAATTATGCTCTTGATGGGTATTTTCACACCTTCTATCCATTTCCTAAGTCTTGTGCAATTGGTCCTTTTCCTCTGGTTCACCACAGCTTTAAGTAGCTCCAGCACACTCTTCCAATTTACGACGTCTCCCTGACTCGCCAGCTGGACTCCACACATAGCCTTGCTGCTCCAGGAAGGAAGACTTGGCATTGAGTGAGTCTGGGGTTAATGAAAGCCTGGAGTGGGAAGTTATAAAAATCAGATGGTTATAGTAATTGTAAGGGGCTATATGTTTAGTTTAATAGCTCCATGGGGAATGGTGAGATTGGTGATATATGAGGAGTGTAGGGGGAGAGAACGCGCATAGGAAGGTGCCATTATATAAATATATATATATCCCTTTTCCCCCTCCTCTTTCTTTCCCTCTTTGCAGGCTATTTTATATCTTTTTGCCACTGCATCATCAAACGGTCCTTGCAGAAAGCCTGAAGCAAGGGGAACCTGTTCCCAAGATCCAGTCTTCCCCTCCGGCTGCAACAAAATACATAACTCTGATAATCACACTTTATTATCTATCCTGCATTTTCCGTGGCAATTCTTAATCATCTATTTAACTTTTGGCTTGATTGGATTCTTACCTGTTTTGTTTTACATTCAGGCAGATGAAAGATAAGTTTTTTAAAGGAAGACAGCCACAAAGTTAACCTGACCTTGCTTTTTGGTGATGGTCCAAGTTCAGGCTCAGTCATACAGGCCACTGTTCCTGCTCAGGTGGAAAGAGGAAATAACTGGAGGCAGGCCTATTATAAAGTGTTGACTGTAATCACAAACTTACTATCACAGGTTGCCTGTGGTGACCAGCATGTAGGCAGCTGTGGTAAGTCAGGAGTTTACAGCTCCATACAGAGGCTCTGGCAGTTGCTGTAGGTACAGGGCTTGGTGCTCCCATCCTTCTCCCTTCAGGAAGGTGATGCTAGGTCCTTCATCTCAGAGCATTGGACCATTGTGTATTATCCAATGACCGCAAAGATAAGGAGACCCTGCTGTTGCTTAATAGGCATAAGAGGACACTAAAATTAGAAGCTGCTATATCTGGATGATTGCACTATTGGAAACTGAAAATGAGTGTTTAAGCAACAGTTAATAGGACTAGATTGAGACATGGTGATTATATTTTGAATTAAAAAATAAAATAATCTTGAAAACATAAAAAAATCTTTTATAAGATTAAGTCTATTCTCTGAGACTACCTTGCATGCATTCTCTATCATTCTTGCTTCATAGAGTTAAGTGCTTCTTGTTTGTCTTTGCTTTGCAAAGCCAGTGCTGTGACAAAAAATGCTTCTGATTCCAGCTTGTACGCTTAGAATAATTAAATAAAATTACACTGGCCTTTATTTACATCTCCTCTTAATTACGAAGGCCATGTTTTTTATGTGGTTTAATAGAAAGCATAGTGAGTGCAAAATCTTTGAGTGTGATACAAGCACCTTCCATAACAGAATATAATTAGTTTTTATCTATGCTTGGTTTGGCATGGAATATATATGGATGTGTATATGTGTGCGTCTACTCATTTACATGTGCAACTCATAACTTAGGCAAACTGTTCTTTAAGTCCTTGAGGTACAACTGTAGAACACCACAGTACTGGTCTGGAAGTCATGTTTTGGAGAGGAGAGGAAGAATATTTAAAATGCATAATTAATTTGGTTTTTAAAAACTATTTCAGATCAGGATAGCATGTTTTCTGTATGCTTTACAATGTCAGAAAATAATTAATAGACAAAAAACCGGCACCATAGAGATTATGTGAGTAACTTGAAGTTTCAGTTTAAGTAGTTAAGTATCTAAACATAAATTTAAATATCAATGTGTTTAACGGTATTTTCTTTTTGGAGGCAGAAGTAACTGTTACAGCTTCTTAAAAAATTGCCTCTGGTGGTAATTAAAAATGTGCTCATGATTCTCAGCTGCAGCTTTGTGTCATAAACACCTCCTCAACATCTTAAGGAATTACAAACTCAAGTAAATCTGAGATACAAAGTGAGATGTGCATTTAAATAATTTACTTTCTTCCTGTGAAAGAACTGTGTGAAGAAAGCAGGTGTACTAGGGCATCACTTGAGTATGGTCTCCTCAGTGCATGAGCTTGCATGAGTGTATGCAATGAAGTAAATTTATTCTCAGTCATTTTCACCTCTCGTTTTACAGCCCAGACCTGTCCACACTGAGACTTTATTTACATACATTTATGTGAATTAAGGTTTTTATTTTTTTAATTTTTGAGGTCCTAATATGTGACTCTGGGTAAATATATGCGATAGCATGCTTACTACTGCTAAGTTTTAAGGTGGCTTTTGTTAAATGATGGTATGGCTAGGATTTTCTTTATTCAGGTCATGGGTTTTGGGCTCACAATGGACTTTCCTAAAAGTACAATTCTTAAAGACCTTTTGCCTATCTTTACAGAAAACTAATATCATCTATTCCCAGTGGAAAGATATATTTTCTTTTTTCCAGTCAATTTCTTTAAATCAAATATCCAGTAGTGGGAGTTGTAATCATGGTGTGAATTAGCAGGCTGAGTTAAAGGCCATAGTTGCACCAAGGCTGTACTACACAGTCCTTTCTGGGAGACTACCAACAAATATTTATCATTCAGAAAACTGTACCAGGAGACCCATAACTGGAATGGTTCTGGCTCCTGCTGACTTCCTTGAAATTATTCGAGTCTGTTAATGTACAGCAGTATAAAAAAATAAAGCCCTGTTCCAATATCAAAGTATTGATTTAGCAGCCAGGTTTCAAGTGCCTCATTTGAAACTACTGGTCTGTATTTTCCAGTAGCTGTTTTTTCCAGTGGCTTGCATAATTTTTACTTCTGGTGGTCTCTAGGATGAAGTGTTTTAGGAGCTGAGGGGAGAACTTTGGAAAAATAATTTCTAGTTTGTGAAATACTCCAGAAATTAAGTTTTACATTGTTTCAATGGCATTGATCTCTTTTTGTGTCTCTTTTTAAAGTGAGATAGAAGCCCATGTAACTTCTTACTTTCAGGAATTGACATTCCTTTTATTCTGAGGTACTGAAGTACAATAATCTCAATTTTAAGAATGAGGAATTCACAGTAAGAAAAGCTAAGGTATTTGCTGAAGTCATGAATCAGCAGTAGCTGACTTATTCCTTGAATCTAGGTGTGCCTTACCCTAAGACTCCTTTGAGTACTTCATTCCTCTTCTCAGAGGTACAGCCTTTGTAATGAAAGGGAATAAAGATTAAACTGTTTTATTCAGCATATCCTCATTCGCTTTTTAAGACCAGGAGGTACTCTTTTTATAACATATTGCCAAGTCTTACTACCTTTTACACAGATGTATGTTGTCTAAAGACTCAAATTGGCACAAAACAGTTCAATTCACACATTACTCAACTATGTTTCATAGACCACAGCAGTGACCAAGCAGCCACAAAGCATTTCAGGTCCTTGGAAAGGTGAGACATTAGCTAAATGAAAATTGCCCAGACAGTCCCAACAGTCAACTGTGCCACATGCTGCAAGTCTATGCTGCTTTGATGGGAGAAAATTCCTTTCTGAGTGGAATATAGTTACTAGGTAGACTCTGAGTATGTGGGGGCATATACAAATTAGACGCTAGTTTTGATCTTGTAACATGCTAGTTTTGCATGTTACTCGCACCTAGATATGGCCTGTCTCTGATCATTCCAAGGAAGAAAACAGTTTTCCCTCATCCTTGGGAAACTAGGTCTGCCAGTTGCATACTGAAGTTGGTAAATTTTTCAGGTTACTGTCTGGCCCTGAACTGTGACAATGTATGTTATCTATAACTGATGTCTTAACAGGCATGGGACTACTGAGAGCAATATGGACTTTTGTGTTCTACCTGGGATCAGCAGAGACTCACTAACCATGTCTACAACAGCAGGAAATGAGGCCCAGTGGGATGCAGTTGTAGAACTAAGCAACTAGTACTGGAGGACCTAATGCCCATTCTCTAAGTGTTTCAGGGTTTTAATTTGGGCTAGCTCTAATTTGGTCCTGTGAAGTAGATGCATCCTACTTCCTGAAGAATGTTAAGTGTACACTTGGAGCATGTTTTCCAGTTGAGGTTAATTTGAATGAAATGCAGCTTCAAGATTGCTCCAGCTTGTAGAGCAAAGCTCAGTCTTCAGTTGATGATTTGGATTCCTGATGTAAAAGCACACTGATGTTTCAAACTGTGACAGACTCGAGCCATGTATTCTGAAGTTCTTGCATGACACCTCCAGGGACAAAAGCCAAATACTTTATACCACAAATGCTATTAAAGCATATAACTTCGGAAGAGAGAGATAGTCTTCCTGACAAGGGCTTACAGTCTGTCCAAACCTCTTTGTATTCCCTTCTATTTCCATCTTATAGATAGCATGTTCCAATATTTAATTACAGGGTAGACATATCCTGGTTTAGTTCAAGACTAACTTCAGTTTCCAGTCATCATCAGCAAAATGGACCTTCTCTCTCCTTCTCTTCTCCCGGGCAGTTGTTTTTTACCATTTTTCAACTCCATTTCTTAGGTTGTAAATGGTTAGTTGAGACTTGAGGTGACTCTATGCCAATAAGGTTTTCTACTAATGACTTGTTACCTCTCATCATTTGTCATCTGGACATTATGCCGGGAAAGAATTTTTATATTCTTTGGAGCTTTTTTGGTAAGCATTGGTTCTTTCTTAATACAGTGTACACTTAGAGATTAGTCCGTGATCTGTGCTGTAAAATCAAAATGTCATGTAATAAGACAAATCAGTTGAAGAAATAAAGTATAATTCACCAACAGTTTTCTTCCATGCTCATAGTGGATAACAGTTAATTTTGATCTAAACCCTTGCTTAGTCTATTACATAGATACATGTATATGTTTAGTCTCTTCTTCTCCGTCATGAAATGCTTTCTTGATGCTGTTGGATTTCTTCGATCTTCAAGCATTTATTAAAAAAAAAAACAGGGTTCTAGAGGGAAACATTAAGTTAGCAATTGACTGGGAGTGGTAGTTGCTTAATCTTTTTCCTCTTTGGCAAATGGTCTTGCTTAGCTTCCTCTTGTATGGGTGGTAAAGGTTTGTTATTCTGGTCTCCACTGTTGAGTTTTGGGATTTGAAGGTATAGAGGGGTGGGGTTGGGTTCTTTTTTTCTGTGTGTGTTGCTTTTTGGGTGGGTTTTTTTTTTTTTCACCCCTTTAGGTTATCTGTCAATTATCTTATTTTTTTAGCTGTCATTGATTGCTATTTACATCTTGGTTTTCTATTCTTTGAAGGTCTGCTTTAATACCACTTATGTATTTTTTTATTTTTTTTTTTTGGTCAGAATAGTGGTTTTCTTCGTCCAATAGAATATCCTTAATCAATTACAAATTTTAACTCTTTCCAACGTCTAGTTTCTGTTTCCAGTCAATTGCGCTAACAGGTAATTTGAGCATGGCAAATTTGGAGCTTATGAAGTTTCAAATAATCATGTTTCTGGTTCATGCTATATGCTGCTTGTACAGCGGAAATAAAGCCAGTCTAAAACCCACAGGTACATTGTCAACTGATAATTTTTGATCAACATTTACCTGGGTTTTGTCTTAAAATTTAATCTAGCTATAAACTGCCCCATAATAAACCCACTGAGGTAATGCCCTTTATAAATACAGAAAGACCCCATTTGATTAAAGAAACTTTAGATTATGTTTTTTAAATGCTGATATCTGACATATATTGTATTTCTCCAGTGTCAAAGTTTCTGGGATGCATTTTTCTTTAATGATAGCTGATAGCTAAGGAAGAATTTATCCAGGTGTCTTTGGAAGGCTGGAGGCACACCAGTACTAATGTTTTAGTCTTGTGAGTGGAGTTTATAGGTGATGGCATTTCTGTACTTCTGTGTGTGTGATACTAAAGGGTAATTGTTTGTTTGATGCAGAATACTGCTCCTGTCACAACTTATCAGAGTCTCACCTCCTGGAATGAGGGGTGTGGGTTGGATATTCAGCGTTTGGACATACAGCCTTTTCTCAGTCTTGGTGAAGCAAAGTGGGTATCCATATCCAAATTCACCTGTCCTTGTAGAACACCTCTACTCATTTCAAATCAAGAGTATTACTGGGGAGCACTTCCATGATGTTTTGGCCAGTGGTGGATGTCAGCTTGTGCTTTCCTGAATTATCTCATTTGAGTTAAGCTGCTTTGCTTCCCATAGGTCTTTTCCTTCAGTGAACTATTTTCTTTCAAGAGAGCTCACCTTGTGTGGGAAAGGATACTTTGAGCCATAAAGGTATCCTTTAGGATCCCTGATTTGCAATTACAGCATGTTTCCAAAATGCATTGTTTCCATTTCATTCATTGAAACTTGTTGCCTCCCTCCATGGGATCTCCTGTGAAAAGTAATTTGTCTGGACATCCAGAAAACTTTCCATATCCCTGCATGCTTTGTTACCTGTTCCTCCTCCATCAGAAGTGCATTGCACATCATGTATGTAGCTCAAGCTTGATGCCTCCTTCAAGCAGAAAGTAGTATTTCAGAAGTAGGCTATAGGACCACAGATTAAGTCAGTCTGAAAGAGACCTCCCAAACAGGAGATTGGACCTACCTTTACAATCTGCTGCTCAAAGAAGAGTCAGATGTGAGGCCAGACCAGGTTAGCCAGAGCTTGAAATGGCTGTGCATCCCTTTACCTGTTCAGGAGTCTTGTGGTATCACTTGGAGTTCTGGACTTACTGTAACTGGGTAGCTGTTGGAGTAACCACACTGTCCGTCTTGCTTTGTATTTTCCTTCTGTGCAAGGAGAAAACATTACCTTCTCTCTCCCTAGTGCTTCAATAGCATTCAAATGGATTAATCCCAAGTACCCCATCTGGGACCTTGTAAGTGCTGTTGGTATTCCAGTGCAAACGTAATCATTCACTATTCTGTCAGCTGCTGTAGCTGAGGGAATGCTGAGCTGTGTCTACACACTACCCAAATGAGCTTCTCTACAGGCTTGTCGCATGTACCTGGTACCAGCCTACTCCTCTGTGAGGGTGTGGTGAGCAGTTTTACTTCTGTGTGGTCTAAGCTTCATTCTTAACCTAATGCCTAACCTGAAACACAGGTTGTCTCTGTCAGGCTTGGACATATGGCAGATCTGCTTGTACAGACCCCCACTGAAGCTTTGTTCAGAGCTAGCTTTTGCTCAGTGAATGACAGACCTGTACAACATTTCTTGTGCAAAATATGATACTGTAAATATAACCTTACATGTGTTTTAATTTCCTTTTCAGCTCCTTGTATTCAAGGCAATTAAATCTTCCAGAGCCTTCCCAATTGTCTAAAACCTTACATATCCTCATTCTTAGGGGGTACTACTTTCTCTACCTTTCAATTTAAGATTTTTTAATTTTTTTTTTAAAGGCAAAAAGATCTATTTTTATGCTGTTCTGTATTTTTCAGGAGTTTGTTATTTATGAAACACCAACCAGTGTGTTCACTGCTTTACAAACTGGAGAAATAAGGCATGTTCTTCACACTGTTACAGATTTATAGTCACAGTCAAATATTTATTTGTCTGGCATTTCCTTTACATACCAGCTCTTGTTGTGCTATAAAATGTGATAGTAAACAGTAGTTAAATATGTTGTCATTAGTTTAGTGGAGCCTAATATAACTATGAAAATAACTATATAGTCTTTGCCTTTATTTCTGTTGGAACTGCTTTATCGATTATCTAGCTTCAGAGTCGATTTGACAGCTATGTGTTTAATTTAAACTTCCAGGAACTGAAAAGAAATACTTGAGCTCCTTCTCTAACCACTTTTTTTCTGTTCCTCAATCTTTTCTACTTTTTTAGAAATTGTTCAGTAAAAGTATGAAAAGGCAATGTGAAATATCATGCATTATGCAGAAAGTCTTCTTATATGTCAGTGTACTTTATGTCTGAAGTAGAGTGTGCTGGATCTTCATCTCTTTAGCTTTAGTGCTTCCAATAATGTTTTTCCTTCAGTGGTTTGGGTGGATCTGGGTTTAGAACTGTGTTTTGGTTTGAAAAGCCGGTACGTTGGATCCTTGCAGTTTTCAATGCTTGGAAAAGTTGTAACTTACAATAGAAGACAAAGTAAACACACTATCCAAAGGGAAAAAATGAAATCTCTGTTTATTCATCTGCATGCTAGAGAAGAATCTTACTCACAGCAGCTAGCTGAAATAGTCTAGGTATTAAAAGGCTTGGAAAAAAATGAATTTGTTCAAACTCTGGGCCTTTGTTCCAATAGGATTTGTGTCTCAGATGTTGATTTGCAGAAACAATATGCTAGATGAAGTTTGCTGTTGAATGTGCTATCAGATAGTGTAACACAGAATATGTACATGGTGAAAACACGTTTCTGTGTGTTTCTGTGCTGTTTTGTAATTAAGGCTGAGACAGCCTGTGCACTGCTGGAAGACTATAACATGGGAACCTGAAACAGGAAGGTCTGAGACTGGTGGTCAAGAGACTTTTAACCACTTGAGAAGTGGAAGTGCACTGACTTATGGACTCTACTGACCAGGTCTCTCCACAAGTATAGTGTTATGAGAAAAGTAAAGGACTGTTTCTTCTTTAATTTTTGTTTCTCTTTTCAGCTTCCACATTAACACTATATATAAAGAGATGGTCCGAGGTATAGTATCTGGAAGGACCACGACTATTTCTGGAACTACCAGGCTCTGGTTGATCATCTGCTCATGCTTCCCAGTGGAATTTATTTTTAATGGAAGGCAAATAAACTTCCCACTCAAAATGAGCTGGGAAATGTGAGGGTTGTCATGAATTGTCTTCCCTGCTTACTTCTTCCTACATATAAATTCTAGAAGGTGCTCTGGTGTCTCATATGTAGATGAGATAAAGGAAATACAACTGAAAAAGAGAAAACCTTGCTGAGGAGTGATTTTTCAACAGCATATTTGGGAGGACACAGCGATTGGTGTGTTGAGAAATTGAAAATTCTCTGTTCTGCTGTAGATGTTTTAAAGTTGGCTCTGTGCAGGCACAGAGGCAGCAGAGTGCTCACACTGTTTTGAACCTGAGTGTCTGCTGGAGGGAGAGCTGTGACTGGTGAGTGATGGAGTGGTGGCCTGGTGGAAGGGAGCTGTAGATGTCCCTTCTTTTAAACCAGCCTGCTGTGCCACTAAGACATAAGAGCCCCTCCACTGCATGAAAAGCATGCTGGAGAGAGATGGACATTGGGTTTTATCCTAGAGGTAGAGCAGACTAGGGGTCTGATCTCTGTCCCATCAACTGATTTATGCAGTTTCACCAGATGTAATCGATGTCCTCTTGCCAAAGATACTGACCTGTGGTGTTCGCCTTCATGTCTGAATTGCTGGAGTTTGGGGAACAATCCAGAATCTCAGATGTGATTATTTTCTTTTTTTAAGTAGTGGCTTTGGGGATTTTCTACATGTTACTTTACAGACCTGCAAAAAGCTGAAAGGCTAATTAATGTAACATCTAAATAAGAGAAACTGGAAGACAGTTTATTCTTCAAAACTAAGACATCAAAAATCCTTTTTGATTTTGTGGTTGGAGTTTCTTGAGGTTGCTATGCATGAAACTACCACCATTTAATCAAATTCTCTGGGGCATATAAAGTACCCTAAATAATAAAACTACCTGATGCAAGTTTCATGAAAGCGTACATCATGGGTAATTTTACAGAGACTGAGGATGCCAGAAAAGATAAAGAATTTTGAGATTTGGAATAGACAAAACTGCCCACAGCTGTGCAAACAGTACAACAATATATTGGCCATATTTCGATACTGTTAGAATAAATGGTTCTTAAAAAAAGAATTATTCTAGTATTTCATAAGCAGATGAAACAGAGGTCACCTTGGAGGGACTCTTTTCAGTGTGATAACAACTGAAGCAGCCACTTTTACAAATGAACCACTTTTGAATGGATTAAAGGAAATAGCTGTCCCAATTGTTGTTGCAATGTGATTTCTTACTAGAGCTGAAATGGATTTTCTTAAAAGCTCAGAAGTGGGATTAGCAATGTTCATATGAATGTGCATCATATACCCAAGACTTGTGAACAGCAAATGTAAAAAATGCTTTTTTTGTGAGCTAGGCTTCAAGATAGATGACCTGTGAATCAGTTGGTTGATAAGACTTGGTTGGATTTGTTGGCTTTTTCTTATGAAACGCAATGTAGCCAACCTGTATGCATGAGTAAGAGGGAAGAGGACTTTTTAATAGTATATTTTATTTTACCTCTTTGTCTCTGCTTGTGATGCTTGGAACATTTCTGCCTTGTTTGGAGTGTTGGTGTTAAATTATTCTGTCAGTGACATCAGGAAGACCCAGCATAAAACTGGGAAATCTCTGAACAGCAAACAGCAGTAAAAAGCTAATATTTCCTAGGATATTTGAGCAGGTAGTAGGACACTTTGTGTCTATTTCTGTACTTGAGTTCTAGGATGGCAGGTGATGGAGTGGAATTTGTGACCTGCAACAAATGTTTTATTTTTTTCCATCCGGTAACCAGAAAGCACTTCTTGAGCAAAACATGCAAATTGTTGACAGCACTGGATTTCTGGACTGGAGGGATGAGTTCTGTCACTGAGGAAATGAGCAACCAGACTGAAGAAGCAGCGCTGCTCCATTTTCAGGGAGAGAGGAAATGTCCCCCAAGGAACTGAACAGAAGGAAAATGTGGAAGGAGTTTTGCATCAGAAGGAGGAAGCAGCACTAAGTGGAGTTGAGGGCAAGTGAGGACTGGTAGGCTGTGAAGAGCAGGCAGAAGAGGACAAGGGGAGTTAGGAGGTATCCACAAAGTAACTGATAGATGCCTTTAAAAGCTCCAGACAGCTGAACGAAGAAGGATGCCTGAGGTCTTTGAACTACCTCTGCCAGTTCAGCCCAGCTGGAAAGAAGGTCAGTAATGTTCTAAGAATATCTAACCAACCAAGGCATCCTGAAACCAACATGCATGTCATTTTATTGATAAAGTAGGCTTCTGAATATGGTAGTGAGTCTGCAATGCTGACAAAACATGTACTTACTAAATATTGCAAAATATCTCAACCTGTGCAACATCACAAGTCCATGGGACCTGATGAAATCCATTTGTGTAGGTCCTGAAGGAGCTGGCAAATGAAGTTGCTAAGCCAATGTCCACCATCTTTGAAAAATCATGGCAGTCAGGTGAAGTTCCTGACAACGGGAAAAAGGGAAGTATAAGCCCCATTTTCAAGAAGGGGTAAATGAACGCCCTGGGGAACTACAGACCCATCAGTCTCACCTCTGTGCCTGGCAAAATCTTGGAGCGGATTCTCCTGGAAGGCATGCTGAGGCACATGAAAACAACAAGGTGGTTGGTGACAGCCAGCATGGCTTCACTAAGGGGAAATCCTGC
>JAOEHY010025975.1:0-5000 GCA_025447955.1 Psilopsiagon aurifrons
ACAAGCACAGCAGCTACACCAGCCCCAGTGACAAGCACAGCAGCTACACCAGCCCCAGTGACAAGCACAGCAGCTACCCAGGACAGCTGTTAAGATGCCTTTATAAATTTACAAATGCATGTCTAAATGCCAACGGAAGAAAACTTCAAATATACTCTGAAACATTAAGAACACTAAGAACTAACACAATGCTAAAAATTAGGTAATTTGAAAAAGACATCCAAATTTAGAAGGACATTTCAGTTATACTTTTCTATATTTCAGATTACTAGCTAGAAAATTATTACAAGTAACAGCTACTTATTCTACAGCAGAAATCAGAAATAAATCAATTGTGAAGCACTCAGATTTTGAGCAAGAATTTCCATAGACAAGTCAGAAATAAATTAGTAACTGTGGTTAGAGCTACCTCTCTTTACACTGGTAAATCAAAGCTCTCTCTGGACATTTCAAGCCCATGTCCAAACAGAGCCTTGTGTGACATGGTCTAGTGTGAGGCGTCTCTGCCCATGGCAAGGGGGTTGGAATTAGATGATCTTAAGGTCCATTCCAATCCTAACCATTCTGGTTCTATGATTTTCTGGTGCTACTTTCTGTTATGAGTGCTAACTGGGAATATTAAAGTTTAAAATTAAAAACACTAAGATGAACAATTAAGCCAGCAGCTTCAAGTCATTTTTGTAAGAGAATCATTATGAATTTGTGTTATCTGGAGTGCTTGGAAATGGTCCTTATATGCTACCAGTTTTGGACTGTGATCCAGCAGATCTGATTTTAAACGATCATGGATAAGAAGTCTAATATTAAAGATCATTTGAGACCACACATGGAAATACACATTTGTCCCTATATTGCTTACCAATTTGCATACGTTCTGCTTGCTCATTAATACTCTTCAACTTTTCAGCATAAATTTCTTTGTAGCCATTGATGAAAGAGAGATAGGATTTAGGTGTTACACAGGTTCTTCTTCGAAACCTAAAACATAGCATATTGGCCACACCAATTTAGTACATAATTTTGATATGTACACCCATTTCATTAGATCCCATGAAACAGGAGATTATATAAATCAAGATTGAAATTCAGTCAAAATCAAATGTCTTCGTAATGCAAATCCTTATTTCCAATTACATTGCTTTTATGCACATTATTGAACAGAGGGAATGAAAATTATGACTTCGCAACATAATAGTAATCACTTTCCACGGCCTTTGTGTATCTTGATATACCAGGTCTAGTAGCCTTTCAAAGCACTTACTGCTTCATATAACAGAATGAGTTCAAGAAACACTATCAGTAGCAACACTGTTGGGTTTAATTATTACATTTTTATAAAATATTACCTTTGGAAATAATCCTCACAGCTTTCTGAAACTATATCATGAAAGAGACCCATGGTTTCCACCACTTCTGTTTTAACTGATGCAGAGCAGACTATATTAAATTCCGAAAGAAAGTAACTGGATACAGCTACAAGAGCTTCCCTGGGCCATCGGCTGAACCAATCCATTGTGCACCCTGATATGAGGCCAGGAAATTTTAAAGAACGTATACGGAACTTCTCACCAACCTAAAGAGACAAACATTGTCAATTTACAATATGATATTTAATTAGGTTGATCAAAATGTTTAATTCACATAAACAACTAAATAGTCAAATTTTTTATTGCTAACTTTCTTCTTGGAACATCCTGCACAATTTTTTAATGTGTTTTGCTAAATTTCCAACATTCAGTAGTTTTTGAAATTTGAAAAAACAAGTTAATGAAAAATAAAAATGTTTCTTAATATTTTAAAAATTCAATTATTTTAATTTTCATTAAATTCTTGTTGCAAGTGAATTTTTATGTGCCTTTAAATCTCCTTAAAAACATAAAGCGTGAATAATCCTGTCATACCTTATAGGCTAGTTTACTAATGGATATAAGACAGATATGAAGAAAAACACTTACTGGAGAAAAGCAGAGGATAACATGCAAGTTCTTCTTTACCCGACTTAAAAAATATTCATAAAGATTATCATAGGTAGGAGGGCACCGAGGCATCTCTTTTTTCATCTCAGCTATTAATCCTTGGGTGATTTCATCCATTTCATCCCGAGGGAATAAATTTGAAATCTTTTTATAAAATTAAGATGGATAAGAAAATAAATAGCACGGGTGTAATTATTATAGAGCGTATAAATATTTACCTCTTTACAACTGTACCTCTCTCTGCACATATGCTGTTTAGACAGATTAAAAAAACAACTTTATCTATGATTTAGACTTACATAACACCATTAAAAACTAGCAAGTCTAACCCAGGAAGAGTCCAGATCTTGACTGGCCAGTGAATCTTCATTTAATAAAAGCTACCAAAGTACCCATTACAGCTCCTTATCTTTTCCTAACTTACACTGAAACAGAGGTAAAAGAACTCCATACCAAGAGCACTCTTTATTTCAAAAGTTGTGATATTTTAGAGTTATCATTACTGATTCTACAATTTATTATCAAAATAAATAGAAATGAACTAGTGGGAGCAAATTTTACAGTTTCCTGCTTCTAAAGTACATTTCCTGCCATAGTAAGACTCTTACCTCACCTGAAGACAGCAGATTATTTATATATTCCAAAAATGACTCCTCTTTTATTTCGTTATCAGTGAAAATAAAAGTGATACCTTGTGCTTCCACTCCAGCTGTTCTATATAAAAATTTTAAATCTTCTAAAAGATTGGTTACATTATAGGCTCTAGGAGGAATAATAAACATTACCTGTGAATTCAAACCAACTGGAACTACCCTTATATTTGGATTATAGTTTTATTAAAGACTGTGCAAATATCCTTTGTAAACATACATATTTTGGCTCAGGAATATGTAACACACATTCCTGCTTTTTCAGCTTGAACTTAATCCAATGTTGTATACCAACCAGATAAGAAATAATTGTTTTACACATTTTTAAATGGTGACAAAAAGAACTGGGGGGAAAAAAAAAACCAAAGAAACAAAAAAACCCACAAATAAAGCTGCTAAAACATATGGTTATGACTGTGGAAAGAGAAAGCAGTAACATTAATTGGGTTTATATATTTCTTGCATTTCTTACCTGGTTAAGGTGATCTGAAATATATTATAGCCAGCAATTAAGGAGGCCAACCTTGAAAGACTTTGCTTTCCAGAACCACCAACTCCAACAAGTAAAGCATTTCCATATGCTGTCCGAATTATTCGGGAAATCTGTATGGGAAAAAATGGAAGAAAAGCTCATTAATAAATTTTAATTAAAATCTTAATTAGAATATTAAAAATATGTTATACTCTACTCTTTATTTACTATAGCCAACATAAAGATTATTAAAAGGTTGCTCGCAGAAAATTTTTCCTCTCGAAAGAACACATGTACATTCTTTAGGAATTCTGTGTACCTAATGAAGACTCTGCACATACATATATATTCATATATATATACGATATTTATAATCAGCTACAAATGGGATTTAAATACATAAAGGGAGGCATTTTGAGCACTATTTCACGTTTCCTGAACATGCTTGAAAACATAAAATAAAAACACATTTTATCAAAATATTCTACTTAATCTTGCTAACGGAAATGGGGTATCAGAGACTTCCAAGGTCTTCTGAAATTCACCTAGCATCATGTCCCCGGTGCACTTGTAACAGTTATTTTTCTCCTTCCATGTAGCTGGTGCAGTGCTGTGTTTTCAGCTTTAGTTTGAGAAAAATGCTTGGTAACACACTGATGTTTTCAGTTGTTGCTAAGTAATGTTTACCCCGATCAAGGCCTTTTCAATCTCATGCTCTGCCAGTGAGGAGGGGTGCAGGAAGCCAGGAGGGAGCAGAGACAGGACACCTGACGCAAACTAGCCAAAGGGGTACCCCATAACCACAGCACGTCATGCCCAGTTTATAAACTGGGGAGAGTTACCCAGAAGGCCCAGATCACTGCTTGGGTTGGGCTGGGTACTGGTCAGTAGGTAGTGAACAATTGCATTGTACATTACTTGTGTTTATTGTTTTCTTTTCCTTTTCCCCTTTTAGTTTTATATTCTCTCCCTTTGTTATTTCCCTTATCATTATTATTATTGGTGGTAGTAGTAGTGGTTTTGTATTATACCTTATTTACTGGACTGTTCTTATCTCAACCTGTGGTATTTACATTCTTTCAATTCTCCTCTCCATCTCTCTGCGAGCAGGGAAGAAGGAGAGGGAGTGAGCGAGAAGCTGCATGGTTCTGAGTTACTGGGTGGGCTTAAACCACAACACATCACATGAACTATATTTAAAAAAAATTATTTTCTTCTGTTTAAATGCAAAACAAACAATCAATTACTTCAGTTGAGGTCAATTAAAGAGAAAGCAAACATCTTCTGTTTTGATTTCGCTGTGGCTTCTATGTCTCTTTCAGAGAACATATCATCAAGTTAAAATAATTCCTTAGATAATTAAACCAACTTCTTAAACCTGAGACAGCACTTCAGACAAATCTCATGCTTAGCCTTCCTTTCCACCCCTCCATGAGTCAGATTCTGACTTTGGATTAAGTCTTTCCTTATATATTAGTTTACGACTAAGGGGTACAACTGACTGTAAACTGAGACTTTCTTCTACCCTACATACTGATTGATTCTATCGCAGCGCTGATTTATATTTCATGTCTCTTATCCATTCAGATCCTACTTCATGCTATTTTGGTCATCTGTCAGGTACAGACACCTCTGAGGTGTTCTCTGAATTCTTGAGGATTGAAAAAATAATTAAATCATTCTATATACAATATATAAATGTGCTGCTTTATGACCTCACCTTTTCTATCGAGGAGATTCTTCATACACCTGAATACACAGAAACTCAAACAAATAATGAAAGTAACAAACCCCAAACCTTAATAAGATGTGTCATTGCATCCTTAAAAAACACCAAATCAAGAGATGATCCTCTAATAAATTCATTGTATTTTCTCTGATACATTTGCAATTTTTCACAAA
>JAOEHY010025975.1:10000-12462 GCA_025447955.1 Psilopsiagon aurifrons
GCATACATAATACCTTCAGTGTGTGATTTGTGTTATATACTGTACACGTGACCAACAGTTTGATAAGAAGCAAAGCCTTTTATTTCATAAACCCCTGCCAGTTTACAATGAGAAATTATTACTCTTTTTATTGTAATTTTTTTTTATTTTAGGAAAAGAGACTTGGTGAACAGTAAAACAGTTTGTTTACATTCAGCATTTCTTTTCACTTACACAAAATTCCATTTCACTTTATGTACTCTAACACGCGTTGGTCTCTTGGAAAGCATGTGGAAAAATGTCTTTAGAAGAAAACCCACGATCATAGTTTGAAACTGAATGTATCAATTTTTTTTTTCTTTTCCTTTTTTTTCCCTTTTTTTTTTTTTTTTTTTTAAATAAGAATCCTCTTATGCCCTCTACAAGTTCATTTCTGAGCTGTCTTGCTGGTTTAGGTAAGAGATAACAGTCTGTAAGTGTACTTGGACACCGCTGGAAGGATCATTTGATGTGCTCAAATATAGAATCATAAGAGGAGGCCAGAGTCTGCATTCCTTGAAAAAGGGAATACTCAGCGTTGTTCTGACCGCCTGTAATTTTGGATACAATAGTCCGACACAGAGATGCAGATTTTCACTGTAAGAAGAGTGTTACTGTACATTTACAAACATTCTTTAGGTCTCCAGGTTGAGCCACAGGAGATAACCAAAGGAGGACACTCTTGCAGAATTCCTTACATTTTTGAAGAACATTGATAAATGAAGTTGAGGAAGTTGGCTTGAAAACACTTTGTTTCCACAGAACTCCTTATGAGCCAGTGTCTTACTGCAAAGTTCTTTACCATAGCACAGGTATTTTCAGCAGGAAAAATTCAATACATGACAGTAGTTTTCAAATAAAGTCTTCCATCTAAAATATGAAAAAGAAACATTTGCTTTATTAATTTATATCTGCAATGAATTGAAAAAGAGAGAAAAAATCGTAAGATTTAAAAACCTCAGCAGAAGTAGCTTGTAAAATGCCACCTGTGGTGCATTGTGTTTAAAATAATAAAAAATAATAAAACCTGAACATCACCACTGCATTTTAAACAGACCGTGGTCAAATTAACTCTGTTGAAAATAGCATGCACTTTGCAAGTTGCAAATACTGTAACACCTTCTAAAGCTTTAATATATTCTACATTCCTATCAGAGCTAGGGCACAAGGAATGTAGGTGGAGTTTCTGTGCGTGTGTTTTTACTGATATGCAAACTTAACTGAATATTGCTGAACAGTAATTATTTCCTTCATGGTTTCAGAGCAAAAGTCTTCTTGCATGCAATCGTTAGCACTCCCATCACTAGCGGCATAGCTCATACTTTCTGATATAGCTATGTTGTTAAATATACCATGTAATGTAACCATTGTGCACATTTGTAGCTATTTATATAGAACCCAGTATAGGATATTTAATTGGTATCAGTGAAGTATAGCCTCCTTCCCCCATAAATGAGATTAACTGAACAATTACTACGTTAAAGATGTAAGCACATCTCCCTCAACATTTTTTCCACGCAAGTGAGGGGCAGATATTTAAACAAGATATGTGTGATGGAGAGAAACAATAAGCTCACCTATCCCGTAGCTGTTGATCTATAAAAACTTGGAGACAGCATTCTGCCATAACATATATTCACCTAATTTACAAATGTAACACAATCTTTTCTTCACCAGGGACATCAACAGCTTATATGCATCTATTCTCAGCAAAGATAAAGTTATTTATTTATTTATTTATTTATTTTTATACTAAGCAGGAAACAGAAAAACTTCTTGGTTTTCTGAACTGTATGACAGAAAGCATTGCTCCCTTGTATACTGCACATTATGAAGCATATTAATCTTTAACAGTGCATAATTATGAAATACTACTTCTATTTTAGAAAGTAATGCATTCTGGAAGTACAAACTGTATCTCAGTGATAGAAGTCTACACAAAACCCTTCTTCTGGTCCAAGTGAAAGACTCAAACATTTGCAAAATTTCAGATGTTTTTGTTTCTTCTTTGGTATTCTTTGTCTTCTTTATCCTGAATCAGTCTTTAAAATTCTCATTAGATGCACAGGAAAACAATTGTGTGAGCTAAACCTATATAAATGAATGCTGAGGTTTCCGAAATGCTTGGCTTTCATTGAAACATGAAGCATCACTTCTATAAGATTACTGTAACTTTTGAGAGAAAGAACAGTTTAACTTGAAAGCAGACAAATGTACATTGCATATAGGTATAAAATTTTGGCACTTCTGTGCACCCCTGTCTGATTTTATTGCATAATTCCTATCAGAACTGCTGGGGAACAAAGGGGATGGTAGAATTACACACTTTGTCACAGTGACACTTAAAGAATCACAGAACAGTTAGGATTGGAAAGGACCTTAAGATCATCTAGTTCCAACCCCCTGCCATGGGCAGGGACACCTCACACTAAACCATATCACCC
>JAOEHY010025977.1:0-40784 GCA_025447955.1 Psilopsiagon aurifrons
AGAGCATGAGGCTCAGAAAGTCCTTGGTCAGAGTAAACATTACTGAGCAGCAACTGAAAACATCGGTGTTATCAGCGATGTTTCCAGGCTGGAAGTCAAAACCACAGCACTGCACCAGCTACTAAGAAGGAGAAAAATGACTGCCACTGCTGAACACAGGAGAGTTCCCAAGCAGTGGCTCTCTAGAGTGCAGCTGTTGTGTTTTTATGGCCTGATGCAGGGATACTGACTTTAAATAGGTGTTGAAGAAGGGGGAATTGCTGATTTTGAAACCTGATCTGCAAAATGAATATTTCTCTTTTTCATTCTGTCTTCAGGTAAAGGCAACAGTGTACTGGGACTACATGAAAGCAATTGGACTCTTTATCTCTTTCTTGAGCATTTTCCTCTTTATGTGTAATCATATAGCATCCCTGGCTTCCAACTACTGGCTAAGTTTATGGACAGATGATCCTGTTGTCAATGGGACACAGCAGTACACAAATGTCAGACTGGGAGTGTATGGAGTGCTGGGAATTTCTCAAGGTTTGCTTCTGCTTACCTATTCATGTAGCTGGTTCAGAATGTTTCTAATACTGTTGGTGAACTTGTATTTTGACAACTGCAGCAGCAGTTTTTCAAGGATTTGAGTGTGGGTTTTCATAGAAGCTGAGAAACTTGAAAATAAAACAAACAAAGGGAAACAAACCAACCTGTAAAATTATTCAGTTAGTGAATGTGGTTTTCTATCATTTGTACAAAAGATGAACAAAAGTGGTTTGCAGGGGCTGATGGGCCGGCAGTTGGTGACAAAATGTCTGACCCCAGAAACGGCTCCTTGGCCTGTCACCAAAGTGTGCTAGCCTGGTTTGCAGGGAGTTTGTCACAGGAGGCCATGGCTACATTGCCTCCTTGCGGGTGCAACCTGATTAAGCTGCTCAGGGTGGTGTTTCCTCTGACTGCTTGTGGGTCTGGCCGTGGCACCGTGGGAAGTCCAGCTCAGCAGCTTTTTGTTCTGTATCCTCTTTGGGGTCAAAGTTTGTTTACCATTAAACCTAATGCTCCAGCTACCCCACTTCAGAACTGCTATAAAAATCCTGCAATAAAATTTAAATGCCACATTAAAATTCAGTGGGTTTACTCAAGAAAAGCACTGAAATGTTGCTCAATTTTTTTTAATGAGAGAAATGTGATGTCCTCACCATTTCTTTTTTTTTTTTGGTCATACTATACATGTGCTAATGGTAAATGATGACAAAATGAGGAAAATGTTTTATGTGAGAAGCTGAAGCAGTTAAAAACAAGTCTTCTTTTCTAGGTATCGCTGTGTTTGGCTACTCAATGGTAGTGTCAGTAGGGGGAATATTTGCTTCACGACACCTGCACCTTAACCTGCTGCACAGCGTCCTCAGGTCTCCAATGAGTTTCTTTGAACGTACACCCAGTGGAAATCTGGTGAACCGTTTCTCTAAGGAGATAGATACCATTGACTCCACCATTCCACCAATCATCAAGATGTTCATGGGCTCAACATTTAATGTAATTGGGGCTTGTATCATCATTCTGCTGGCCACACCTATAGCTGCTGTTATTATTCCACCTCTGGGACTTGTCTACTTGTTTGTGCAGGTAAGGAGTCCCTAGGGGCACAAGGACCAGCAATCACTCACCTTCTGTTATTTAACATAGTTCTTACTCTGCACTAGTGTTTGACTTGAATCATGCTTGGCTGACCGTGGTTTACTGAGTAGCTGATGTTAGCAGAACATTTCCTTCCATTGTCAAGTGTAGAATGGCTTCTGTGCAGAAGGTTATCCTTTCATACCTAAGCAAACTTTATAAAAATGCCATTAGATTTTGAGGCAGATTTTGCACAGCTTGTTTATCAGAGCCCAAATACAGAAAACCTGTGAGGTTTTCTAGAGCTTCCTTCCAAACAAAAGGGTATCCTTTAGAGGGGGATGTGCATTGCTGGTGTGCCTGTTCTGTCAGAATGTTCTTTACAGAGCAAGAGAAATGATGGCAGCCTTTCACTTCTGTCTTGTGTAGGTAGGGTGTGCTTGCTTCACTCTTGCTTTACTCTTAGAAGTCTAGTAGAGCCAGATAGGAGAGGAGAAGCTGGATTTTGACTTTGACTCATGAATTAGTGAATCTATGAGACTCCACTAGTAAACCGTAAAGGCAGTGATACGTGTTTTATAATGTTGAACTAAGCTTGCAGGGAAGAGGAAGAGGAGAAAATGGCCATCTCATGAGATAGTTTGATTGGCAGTCATTTAAAGACCACAGCTTGTATCTAATGGTCTTTTAGGCCCAAAAGTGTTGGAGAAGGCATGTATGCCCATGTGAAAGTTGAATCTCTGTAAAAATAGCCCAAACAGCAGGGGACTCTCATATGATTCCCTTTGTTTTTTCAGATGCAGTCTGGTTGTAACCATAATTCTTATACTCTGATTTGCAGAGATTTTATGTGGCCACTTCTCGCCAGCTCAAACGCCTTGAGTCCGTCAGTCGATCTCCTGTGTATTCTCATTTCAATGAGACCCTCCTGGGAGTCAGTGTCATTCGAGCCTTTGAAGAGCAGAAACGTTTTATAAAGCAGAATGACGTGAAAGTGGATGAAAATCAGAAGGCTTATTATCCAAGCATTGTTGCAAACAGGTAATATGGGGGTAAAATACTGAAAGGCAGTTAGTTATATAGGGAGGACATCAATCACAGCTTTCAGCATACTTGTCCAGGGTGGGGAACTTGTGTTGATATAGCTGTTTGACAGATGTTTTGCTTAATCTCCTGTGATGAAATTAAGATCTTAAGAATTTCTTTTCTTTCTGAGAATTCCTGCCGTACTTCTAGGTAATATTTGTTTAAACGTTTTGATTCATTGATCCCACTGTTAACTGCAACTGCTTTCTGAACTAAGACAGGAATTTATGCACCTGAAAGGTTTATTAATTTTGGATGCCTCTAGGTTTGCATGCTGCTGGCGCAGAACCTCAAATATCTCTCAGTTCCTGTGTCACTGGTGGTATGCAGGTGCCATATTATTAATCTTATCAAAACCAAGCTGTGACAGAGCACCGATTGACTATGTTTCTAGTTAATCTTTCCGTGAATTACCAAACAGCAGATGCAGTACAATTTTCTGTCTTGCAGGTGGCTCGCTGTCCGTCTGGAGTATGTGGGGAACTGTATTGTCCTCTTTGCAGCATTGTTTGCAGTGATGGCACGCAACAAACTCAGTGCAGGACTCGTTGGCCTCTCAGTGTCCTACTCACTGCAGGTAATTTTATCTTGATTAAAAAAAAAGGCTCTGAATTGTAAGACTGCATCACAAAGTCAGAACCGTGCTATGGCTTTGGAGGGAACATAGGAAGAGAATAATAACTTCAAGTAGTGGGTAGAAAGATGCTGGGAAGTTCCTTCTGTGCCTTGCCTGTGTGAGGGGATGTGTCTAAGACAACTCATCCCCTGCATATTTAAGGCATCTGGGCTTTCCTGCTGTCCAGCCCTGATTAGCCGAGATCTTGTCTGTGTTTATGCATTCCATGAACTTGCAGTGCTTTGGTTGTTTTGAGTTCTTCATTTGTTGCAGGAAACTTACTTAGTGTAAACTGCTTCTAGTCTTCTTTTCTTCTTGCAGATTACAGCATACTTGAACTGGCTAGTTCGTATGTCATCTGAGCTGGAAACCAACATTGTTGCTGTTGAAAGGGTCAAAGAATATGCTGAAATGGAGAAGGAGGTACGTTGGGTTGTCTGTCACATATGTGGAAGTCAGTGCTCTGTTCTGAGTTCTCGCCCACAGCCTGGCTGAATGGGGTTAGAGCGGGGCATGTCGTCTGAGCTCTGAGGGTAGAGTAGAGCTTAGTGCTGTCAATGCCCTCCCTCCAGGAACAAGCTGGGTTTTTGTGGGTAATTCCTGTGACTGCTTTTGAGGTGTATCAACTGATATTTACACCCTGTTATTTAGCAAATGTGTTGTTCTGCCCCGGGCTAAGCAGTAGAGCTGTAGAAATGTTTTGGTTTCCTATGTCCTTAAACATTATTTTTTTAATTTGTTTTTCTTTTTGCTCTCAGTGTGATGAGTGAAGAGCCTTTGCTCTTTTTGTATGATTCAGATCGCCTAACAACTCATTTTATCTGCAATTGGCTGCAGAACAGAGTTCCCTGTGGCTTCTATTTGCCTTGCCTGTCACTTGAACATGAACTTGCAGCCAAACGTTATGAGGACCCTTCCTAAGTTGTTTGGTTTTTTTTCTTCAGGTTCACTGTTTATATAGTTAAAAGCCTTTTGGCACTGGTAGTAAATTCAGTAGGGTAGGTTCTCTCATCTCCCACCTCTGTGGGAGGCTGAGGCAGCAGCTGTTTATTTTACCAGGTTGTTAATCTTCTGGTGCTTATGTCTCAGATAAACTGCTTCTAGTTGCATATCTGGCTTCCCCAGTGGTTTCCTGTGATGGGGATGTACAATTAGGTTGTTTGAATACGTGCTGCCTGTATGATTCTGCTTTTTATAATAGGAAAGTTTAATCAGCAAGTGGGACTTACGATAGCAGAGCCTTTGGCAACATATACCGCTTCATCTGCCTTGAGGCAGCTCTTTCCTTCTCTTCCCATCATCATCACAGTTCCTTTTGTAAATTATACACTAACACTGCGTCTGTGTTCAGTTGAAGGAGGAACTGATCGGATGTGTTTGTGTGGTTCTTTCAGGCTGAATGGAGTATTGACCAAACTGCCCCAGCGAGTACCTGGCCTGAGGAAGGGAAGATTGAGTTTCGAGGCTATGGTTTACGTTACCGGGAAGACTTGGATTTGGTTCTGAAAAACATTAATGTTACCATAAATGGGGGTGAGAAGGTAATGAACCTGAACTTACAGTAAAGTGTTACTGTTCATAAGCCTGCATGTGTAAGCCAAAGAGAGGTCTAACCCTGTTCTGTAGTATGTCTTTAAGAACTAGAAGAGCTTCTGTAGAATCAGCCTTAATGTGACTGCCATATACAGTGGGCTCCTATCCTGTTCAAGGTGTGTCTTGCATCATGGGGTAATGATACGCTGTTATGTGGGCTTGTGAGGTATCTTTCTGTCTGGTTTCATAAGGAAGTGAGGTTTATGCTGTCTTCTCTCCTCTTCCCAGGAAATTTTGCTAATTTGCTTGCTGTAACCAAAGAGGAATACAGGTTGCAGTGAGATTAAGTTAATTATAGTGTCAAGACAATGAGCTACTAAGTAGAAGGGGGAAGCCCTGAATCTAGTGTGGCAGAAGTTGCAAGGTGAGACTCTGCAGGAAAATTAGAATAGATTCTCTGGATCTAGCCAAACCAACGATGATACGTGCATGTGTCTCCTGCTGCTGCTTTGCCCACGCACTCACATGCATTCTTCCTCAGTCCTGTATGGATTCTGTGATGTCTACCAATAATGTGTTCTTGCATGGCAGCATAAAAGGTAGCTGCAAGATCTACTGCCTGGCTTCCTTATTTGTGGTATCCAACTAGGCATTTGCTTTTTCTCCTTAGTGCCCACTTTCTACCTATATGGGCAGAACTCTACCTCAGAAGTAGTGAGAAAGGGCAGGTGGCATCAACTGACCAAAGCAGCAGTCTTTTATTTTTATTTAAAAAATAACTAGTGAAGGCTTCAGTCTAACTGGGAAGCAAAGCATACAGTATGAACCCGAGTGCTTTTGGTGTGTGTTGCTATAAATTCAAATGAGGTACACGTCAAGTCAGCAAGTATGACTGTGAAGTGTGCGTCAAACAAAGGATTAGGGAACCTTGGCTGGCTCTACCCAGTTCCATCTGCTTTTCTAGAAAAATTGAAAATGTAGGTGATTGGATTGCAAATTTTGAGACTGCTTTTTTGTTCTGGCTTTTTCTTTTTCATATCCAGTAGTTTTTCTTCCCCTTTCATCAGCCTCAATTTGTTGCTGTTTCGGAGTTTTGGTAGCTCAGCAAATATGACATCCGTCTGAAAATGTGTCAGTTTCAGGTGGATGCTTGGAAATGCTTTAGCTCTTCTGTGGAGTAAGTTCCTGTATTTCTTCCCACAGATTGGAATAGTTGGAAGAACGGGAGCTGGAAAATCCTCACTTACTTTAGGTTTGTTTCGGATTAATGAAGCAGCTGAAGGAGAAATTATTATTGATGGAGTTAATATTGCAAAGATAGGGCTCCATGACTTGAGGTTCAAGATTACCATCATCCCTCAGGTAGGTGTGAAATCCTGCTGTTACCAGAACTCATTCTGTCACAGTGCTGTTGCTGTAATATACTGGGGACAATCTTCCTTTTCTGATTTATAGCTATGAAGTAGAGTCATTTCAGCATGCTCTTTTCATGGAACTTGAAACAAAGCTTTTTTCCTAGATTGGCTTCCATTTGCTTGTGCTTGTAACAAGTAGGACCTTGGCTATGGCTGAGTTGCGATGTGGAAGCAACACCTCGGCCTTTGGACTCATGGGCTTTGTCAGAATCCCATGCTAATCAGTTCAGTACCACAGACAGCTTTTACTGACTGGGCAGGTCTGCTCCCAGCTGAACACCTGATGGATGTCACCTGGTTAACTGAGACCATTGTCTTTTTTGTCCAGTAGAGGGGAAGTAAAGTCCAAGTATTTTCAGTTGGGGAGAGCCCTCAGGAGAGTTTTTTTAGAGATCAGTTCCACTTCTATTTTAGGTAGTTCCATTCTTTTCAGAAACAGAATGAAGGTATGGTGTAGTCTAATTTGTGAGGGGCTGGGATTATGCACTGAGATTTCAGGCTTGATATGCACTCTTTGGGCCTTTGTACAAAGAGTTCTGACTTTGGAAGGATCTTGTGAGTGAGATATGCAGTACTGTTCAATCACAAAAACTTGTACATAACCATTCCAATCTCACCCAGCAGATGTGGGTTTGATAGTCGAAAATATTTGGAAATAGAGTTTTACAAGTATGGGGCTTAGTCTTAAGTCTTCTTATTCTTACTGTGTGGCCTTTATTGCCTGCCTGTTCTTATTCACAGTAAGGTCATAAATTATTATTATGTAAATCACCATTGCAGCATGCTGGCAAAAACAAGTGAGCACACTGCAGAAGGTTTTCTGCACTGCTTCTTTTGGAAATCTATGGAGAGCTTTTCTTTCTCCTTTTGAGCAGCTTGCATCAGTCTAACCCTACTACATCAGAAGTATTTCCAAAGTAGTATTTCTCCGTGTCCAGGAAAAACCCTGCATTCATTCCATTAATACTGCAGCTGAAGCTTTCTGAAATATGTACAAATGGTGTAATTCACTAAGAAGTGGAAAGCTGACCTGGGAGTCCCTGCTGGTAGAAGGCTGAGGAGGGAGTAGCAGTTCTTCAACTCAGTAGCCCAGTAAAAAGCAAATTGACTGTTTTGTTTTCTGTGGGATTTTTTTTGTTGGTTGTCTGTGTTTTCTGATTAGTTGGTTGTTTTTTTCCTCCCTGGATTCATGAGTTACTGACTCATGGAAAGATCTGGAGTGCCAGAGTATGCAGAGGAGCAGAGGTCAGGCCCCAAAGAGGCATAAGGAGTAAGGGTGAGGGGGAAAAACTTGCTGTTACTGGAAAAAGTGAGGTCTTTATCCTAAACCCAGTAGATAAGCTTGCTTGCAACTGCATTTGGACGTGTTACTTTCCTTTCATTAAGAAATACTTTCAGAGCACTTGCCGTGTTCTGTGTAAGTTGTTAATGACCTCTTTCTTTAACTAGGATCCAGTATTGTTTTCTGGCTCTCTGCGTATGAATCTTGATCCTTTTGACCAGCACTCTGATGAAGACATTTGGAGGTCTTTGGAATTGGCTCACTTGAAAAACTTTGTGTCATCCCTTCCTGATAAACTTAATCATGATTGTGCTGAAGGTGGCGAGAACCTCAGGTATGTCAAAGTGCTATGCTTGTGAAATGGCCTTAAGAACTAAATGGTAACTGAGACGTGTGTGTGCCTTTCACCTGCAACTAGATTCTCCATTTACAGAAACTACAGCTCACTTGGGACAGTATGTTGGTAACTAGCAGTAGCAGTGCAGTGTGGGCTGCCCTGTGCAAGATTTTTGGAGGGTATAGTGGAATTCCTAATCCATGACTAGGCAGTCAGCCAACTAGGTTCTATTCACCATATTTTAAACTCAAGTTTGGGAATTTAAAGTAGTTTAACAAATACTCAGAATGCTGCAAGGTTTGACAGCTTGGGCAGGCTTGGAAAGAATTTTAGAAGCCTGCTATTTAGAGTGAATGTTCTGAACTTATGATGGCTTTTGTCCAACAGATGCAAGTTTTTTAAGCTGTTACTTTGCTTTTTGTGCTGTAACAGGGATGTATGTTCAGTCAGTAGAAACCATATGAAGTCCAGTCCTCAGTACTGCAACAATTCAGTGAATCAGCCTGATGCAGTTATGGTAGAGCCATTTGTAATGTATTCTTTTATTACACTGCCAAAACTTAATTTTGAGGGAGCTGTAGTTTCAGATGCTCTTAGATATTCCACAGTGAAGCAGTAAGACTACCTTATCTGTCATGCAGGATTCCTGGCACCTGTACTTTGTAATAAGGAATTGTCAGGTTTCAAAATGAACACTGCAAACTTGTTCTGACTTTTTCCCACCCTCCCATTCCATCTGCATAGTGTGGGACAGCGCCAGCTGGTGTGCCTGGCACGAGCTCTGCTCAGGAAGTCCAAAATCCTGGTTCTAGATGAAGCCACAGCTGCTGTTGATCTTGAAACAGACAAGCTTATACAGTCAACAATAAAGTCTCAATTTGAAGAATGTACTGTATTAACTATAGCACATCGTCTGAACACAATCATGGACTACACAAGGTAAAGCAATACTGCCTTTGTCTTGAAGAACGGTATGTGTGAACTGTGCTCCTCTTAAATGAGCATCTTTGTGTTTGCTAAATGTTTGCCAGTGCATTTTTAGCCACCTCTCCAGAGAGATGGGTATGGTGTGCATGTTCTGGTTTGTGGTGGCTGTGCTTGGGCTAAGGAGCTCCCCTGAGCCCTTTGTTGCACTGCTGTTGTGCCATTCCTGTCCAGGCAAACTAGGAAGGAGAGGGAAATGGTGACAGGAGTTCATTCCTGGGTCTTGCCCTAATTTAGGCACAGGGGTAAGAGGCGTCAGAACTTTTGGGAGCTCAGACAGCATAAGGAATCAAAGGAACAGGCCCTGAGGTTTTCTGCAGTTTATTCCGTATTTCTCTTTCGGTCACTGTTGGTTATAGTTCATACATCCTCCCTCATCCTCAGCTGCCTTGCTAAGGTGTGGTTGAGGGCAGACTTGTCTCATAATTTTGGCTTAAGTGCTCTTATCCTTCTTATCACAGAATAGCAGAGAGCAAAGTGACCAGTGATAAGATTTTAGTGTATTTTTATAGACCAATCTTTGTGCTGTCAATAGTGAAAGATAAGAGACAGCAACATTGCCTGTTCCAGGCACAGCACCAGCAGTACTGTCACCAGTGAACACCCAGTTCAGTCACACTAACACTGTGCAATAGCAACAGCTCAGGAATTAGCAAGCATCCCTGGAGTGCCTAGGCAAATTAGTGGAGGTGGGTGAAGGCAGTATTTTAACTGTGAGCTGATTTACTGATTGTGGTAACTTGTTTTTTAGGCTTCCTATTTCCAGTTGCATGTTTGTTTAGCACAAGCTATGTCTGTGTTTGTGTCTTGTCAGCAGAAGCTGTATAACAGCAGTTGATGTGGTGCAGCATTATGGGAAGGTTATCCCAGGTCTTGCAAGGTCTTGGGGACACTGACTCACCTTGACAAGAAGTGCTGCAAGATAGTTTCTGGCAGGCTCAGAAGTCTCATGACTGCCTGAAAATGACTCTGTAAACATTTGCTACATACAAAATAGACCAGGCAGGATCAGCACTGAGGTCAGAAAGGATGGAGTTTAAGAACCTCTGTCCACTTATACAGTCTGGACTGTCTTTGCCTGCGTGTAAAGGCTGTGCTACAGTCAGTTTCTTTCTGTACACATACACCTGTGTTCACTGGCCTTGTTGATCTCCTTGTGACCACTTTTTTCTTCTTGTTTTGCAGAGTTTTAGTCCTGGACAGAGGAGAAGTGGTGGAGTGTGGTAGCCCAGAACATCTACTTCAGCAAAAAGGCATTTTCTATAGCATGGCCAAAGATTCAGGATTGGTGTAGCATTTGAACTTGGTTAGTTCCTGTGAGGAAGAGGTACATTCAGAACACAGTAACTTCCCCTGAGCTGGTGTGAACCATACAGCGCAGTTTCAGACCGAGTGAAGTCAGCCATGGCAGGGTGATGGAAGTCATAGGAAATCGCAGTTTTTTAACTTTTTCTTTTATTGTTTACTTCCCCTTAGTACTGATTTTTAGCAGCTTAAGAGATGCACATGCACTGTGCAGAACACTTCAGAGACTTCTCAGTTTTGCCTGAAACCTGTCAGTGTATGCTGAAACGTCAGCTGGAGTGATTCATCAGAGAAGTGCAGAAAGCTTTTTCTTTTGATCTGCTCTTATGCTCTGAATTCCCCTCCCTTTTTAAAAAGCCCCAGCCCAACGAACCACACCAGTTGTGCAAATGCTAGTTATTTGCTTGTTTGCTGATTCCCCATCTGATGAGCCATCTCTTGTGGGATGCACTTGGAACATTTTGTGGCATAGAGTACAATAGTCCAAAGATTTTTTTTTTCTTGTGAAATAACGTGTGCCAGACTTTCTCATTATGGCATTTACTGTACATGGTTAATGCTTTAATGCATTGTCCTAAAGGTTTCATGTGTTTACAGCGTATAGCAGCAAGTTCACTATAAAACGTTAGTAGTGCTGATGTGAAAAAGCACAGTCAACATCAGAGCAGTATTCAGGCATGTCTAGAATGACAATCACTCCAAAACCAAATTCATACAGCAGTTGCTGTGTTGCAGGATGCAATACCTGATCTTGCACACACTTCACTCAGGAATTCTGACTTGCGTGGCGAATCCTGATAATGCCTGTGGGGACATGGCTGAGAAGTGAGGGTTTGCCTGAGAGGAGGTTGTGGGCTCTGTGTCGCATTGATTGTAACACCCTTGGCTTTGGCAGCTCTGTGCTTTACTAGAAGCTCTGCCACATCGAGGACCATTAGCCTTACATTGAAGAAACCTGCCCTTCATGCTGCTGCTGTTGACTCTTCAATTTCGTGAGAAAAAGCAAAAAAGTTTTCTGTTTCCAGTTGTGTGTCAGAGGGGTCTGACAATTCAATTGGCAGTCTGGGTTTCAGGGTCTGTGTGGAATGTTCCCTTTTCTGTGGGAGGAAAAAGTTAATTTTCTCATGTTCTGATTAGTCTTATTTTACGAGGAAAATGCTGGAAGAAGGCAACCTTAAGCCAAATGGACTCAAATACTCAGCACTCCGAGAATGTGGACTTCTGTGAATGATATTGCTGACCTTAATACTAGACAATTGTCTTCTTTAGAGTAAAGATATTTATTTTTTTGTAAATTAAGACTCTGAAATAGAGTAAACTGAAATTTTCTTTGGTATTTTTTGTATCAACTATACAAATATTTGCAAAGAAGGTGCAGTAAAAACTTGTTTGGAAGACAACATGATGTGTCATGTCTCACTTGCTGTTTGACAAAGGGTTAGCTTCTGTAGTTCAGGTTTTCACCTTGAAAATAGAAATTTGGTGCTGCTTAGACCAGCCAAGCTGCTACGCCTGATATCTGGGGGCTGTTAGGGTGGGTAAGAAACCTAGAGTGCAAATAACAGTGTGCTGTGGTAGGGCTGGATCACATCTCATGGATTGTCTTGTAATTTCAGTTCTGCAGTTTGTTGGGCAGACCAGGTAATAACAGTGCATCAGTAGAGCAGAATTCAGTGGTGCTGTGGACCTTTTGTCATACCCATGGTGTCCATGGCCTGTGCCTTGCCATATTTCTGGGGCAGCTTGTTTTCAGTTTCCCCCATGGAGGTGGATTGAGGAAGGGGTGGGGGGGGAGTTTGGGGAGGAGCAGTGGGTTTTGGACTTTCAAATTGCCCAACGCTTGTGCAGCATTGTGATGGACAGAAAGGTGGAAAAATTGGAGCAAACCATAAGGAATGGGGTACAGAGCTGAGAAGTGAATTTGTCAGATACAGTGTGTGGCTGGTATTGTTTTACTCAGCTGCATTAAAATGGAGGCAGATGTATCTACAGAAGAGGCCCAGACAAGGAACTGTGATACCACCATGAGACCTTTCTTGCTTGGGGTCAGCCATCCTCTATGAATACTGTGAGCCTTCTGCTTCCACCCCCTCCTAGGAGAGCTCTGGGAGGAAAAAGGGAGAGGGTCCACTGGCATTGGTCAACAAGACAGCACAGCTCCCTGTGCTCTCTCCTTGCCTGTCCAAACTAGTTACCACCAACACCACCCTCTAGGCAGAGCTGCGAAGAACGTCCAGTGAAGAAATTCAGACAGGATTCAAACAGCTTTGAAAAGCCTTGGGGGTTTAGTGCAGCTCCTTACTGAGCTGGGGACTCTACAAGTACTCTGCACGTTCGGCACTGAATTCAAAGAAAGTTGTGTTGCTGGAGTTCTTCTGTAGAAATCGATTCCAAATCCAAGGAAATCGTGCTTTCTATTGCACACAGAGATTTACAAGTCTTAACATACGCATGTGAATAAGTCCTTGGAAAACAATGTAACTGCACTTAGAAGCATGTTTTGAAATAGAGCTTGTAGAATTATGTTTCTGCTGTGTAAGGTGCAGTGGAGTTGTCTGTGTAGGAATGACTTAAACTGCATTTGCAGTCTCAAACTGGGTACACTGGGAAGTGTCACTGAATGTTTTCTGTCCTACTTGTGAGCTGTTTGCCGTCATTTGGGGAACTGCAAATTTTTGTGTCCAAAATGCTGTATTTTGCAGGATAACCTAGATATTGCAGCAAGGGATCAGATGTTTGCTCTTGATGCGTGCTTCAGTTTTGTTCTTGTTCAGTGATGTGGTTATTAATATGCATCACTCTTCTCCTAGTTTTACATATTTACACACTTGCTAGCACAAGCTGTTCTGCCCCAGCTCTGGAGTAGGTACTCTTTTCTGCTTGCTCTAAATACCTGTCATTGCTTTGTGTTATTGCTGCGTTGATTTATGATCCTGGTTCCAAATGTCTGTCCTTATAAAAATGATTAATGCCTCGGCTGGATGTAACTTGAGCATAACTGTGTTAATGCATGACCAGGATAGTCTGAACTAACCTTAACTTTACACAGGGGTGGCTGAACAAATGCAGCTTTCTTCCACAGAACCTGTGGTATGAGCAGTGTCATAGAGGTACTTCAGGTACCCTGACTAGGAGTGGTATAGTTGTGAGGTCCTGTTTCAGGTAGGAAAGAGAGGGCCATATGCTGATCTCTTCATGCAGTGTTACTGGAACCAACTGCAGAAAATTATACAACTTGCTGCAAGGTAAAGTGTTAGAATCTTGCGTTAAACCCAGCTTGTTTAGTGCTTGGGACACTTTTACCCCTTCTGAGTATGTAAATGCAGCCTGATGGCATGTGACCTCCAGTACTGGAGAACCTGGTGCCCTCCAGCAGGGATCAGTGATGTCTCAGCTCCAGGGGATGAGCCTTCCCTCATCAGGAAGTAGGGAACGCTAGTAAATTCAGGAGCGTGACACTGAATTCCAGCAGCTGAGCTCAGAGTCATGTAGCAGACACTTTCTTCAAATGCCTTGATGCTGCATATTCACCTTTATGCAGGAAAGCTAACGCCAGCTTTGAAGGACAATATGTGGGAGAGAAGCAGGAACCATCCTGAGTGTGTGTATTGCAGGGAGCAGCTTAGTCCTTGGGAAGGAGGTGAGCTGGGCACCTTCATCCACCTGCTGCAGAGCAGGGTTTCCCTGAAGGGTATTGCCGCGGCATGGTCCAAGTTCATCCTGTTCTGGTACTCCAGGTCCTCGCTTGGTGGAGAGGTAATTATCTGCCCACCAGGAGGATCTTCGTAGCTGGTATTCTTGTGCTTCTGGAGGTGGGTAGGTTCTCACTTCCTGTAGAGCATATGGAAGCCTTGCTCCATGGTTTTCCTCCCCACAACCTGATTTTTCTCATAAAGACAACACAATTAATTTCATTTAGATCAGCAGGAAAATAGGAAACCTTTTTTAACTGCATTGGCAATCTATGTGTGTGTTATGAAAAATGTGCCAAATACCTGTCAGGACCGGAAGTGGCCTCTTGCTCTTACCTGGAGCAAAGCTGTGCTTCTCTCCAGTTCATTCTGCGCTCTCTGCTCTTTGGACTGTTTCTTTGAAAAGATCATTCACTTTTAAAGCAAAGTTGTTGTCTTTCTCTTAGAACCATTTTTGTTCTGATCTCTTCATTAAAATATTAAGGATCTGTGAAACCAGTTTGGATCCTGCTGTTTGATATCTTCTCTTTCAGCAGTAGTGTCTGTGCCACTGCAGCCCATGTGAGGCTAGTGGTGGTGTTAATAATAAATGACATTGATATATTTATTATAAACATGTTAATATTTATAAAAGAGCAAGAGAAAACTGTTGAATTTACTCTGTCAGATTCAGTGCATGTTGATGTATCCTGGCTGACATTGTTTGCTGCAACATGGAAGATACCTCATATCTGAAAGAGCTGATTCTGCTGTAAAACAGCTCAGGATTTTCAGGAGACTTGCACATATCACCATAGTTAGTCATGTGTGTGATTACAGCTGCTCCTATAAAGCTGTCCCCAGTGTGGAGACATCTGTGAAGATATCCTGTAGTGGTTTAACCAGTGTAGTATAAAAATGCTTGTGCCCTGGGTCACTGATGCCTTTAACATTTGGGCATTCCTGTGCATCTTATGACCATCTATGGAACCAGGAGTGCAACTTACAAACTACATTTGGCATGAACTTCATGTAAATCAATGCATGACACTTTCATTCTCATTTTCTAGCTTTAGCATTTTCAGCATTACATTAAACTTGGAATACTGGGGCAAGCATTTTAATGTCATGTTTCTTTCCTACATAAGGCTGTGCTTTCACTTTGTTTGAGATGGCCTTAAATGAGGAGAAAAAAGGAAAGGAAAAAATGAAGTAAATTGGAATTGAAAGCCCTAACTCTTGATGTCCAGTTTGGACAGACAACTGGAACAGTGTGAGTACTAATTAAGCCCTTGACCTCATGGCTCCGAAGAGAAGAATAGAGTAGGAAAGCCACTGAGATGTTAATAAACCCTCTCTGGTGGATTTTATTTGGGCTGAGCTAAACACAGCTGCTCTGTGTATGTTACACTTGTGCTGCACAATAGCTATTAAAAGTGAATGCTGCAAACGTGCAGATGGGGCAAGTCCAGGCATTCCTCTTGAGCTCATCTTGATATTCAGATTGCTGGAGATGTTGGGCAGGCTTTTATTTCTTAGTATTAAAATTTATTCAGTGCAACTTATGAAACAGGTTCTTAGCATAGTTCTGAGCCTGCTGTAGTTACCTCCTGTGCTAGTTGCAAATTTCAATCAGTCTAATCTAAGAAGTACATTTGGAAAGACCCAACAGACCTATCCTTTTAAACAGTGCTTTCTGTTCCTTGAACTAGATTTTCAAGAGAGAATGGTATCTCCAGGCATTAATTCCTTTATATATTTTGCTTTAACCAGTTCCATATAACTTCCTTCTGATGACTATTACTTTTCTTGTGAGACTGGAACTCCCAGTTTGTCACTTACTTACAGTACCACTTGGACATAAAGCTGAGGATTCTGGCTAATCCAAAACATGTTTTTTTTTTTTTTTGTCACATCTAATTCTGGGAATCCCTTTTGCCTTTTCAGCACAGCTTGATGTGTGAAAGCTGATGGTAGTTTTGCTGCTCTTACTTTGTGAAAGCCAACAGCAAAACTGCGCCCTTTCTAAGATTACCAGTGTGAAAGAATGTTTTGATTATTTTCCCCTTCTGTTGCCTTCTCTTTTCATTACCAACTTAGGAACGGAAAGCAAGCATTCATAAGATGTTTATATCAGAGATTATGGTATGCTAAAAGATGTCTGTCTCAGAATTATCCAGCAACATGGTCACTTCTGTTTCTCTCTGACCTCAGTTAAAAAGAAAGCATACCTAACTTATTTTTATCTCGCTACTTCTAGATGCTCCTGGTTTTGAGACCCATTGACAAACTCATAACTTGCATTTGTTGTTTGAATTTTTCTTCTGTCTCTCTCCTTGAGTAAGGTTTGGAGAAAGAAGACGGGGGGGAAAAATTGCCTCTTTCCTGGCGTTTGAGCAGCAGGACAGCAACAGGCATTGGACTTTGATATCTTAGGCATTTGTTCAGCAGAAACTGTTACCTGCTCTGAACGTGGGTGAACAGGCTACAAAACAGCTCTTGGGTAAGAAACTGCTAGGTTTTGTTGGTCTGGGTTGACTCTTACCAGTTTGAACTTTCCCATGCCCTCCCCCATTACTCCTTTTTATACTCTATTTACTTTAGCTTATTGAAGAGACCCATTTCAATACTTGATTCTGGTTTTATTTCAGCTTTCTAGAAAATTAAGTGCTTTAACAAAAGTCACAGTAAACAGCAGTATTTCACAGTGTGATTGTTAGTCATGTTGTCTTGTGATTCCTGAGGAGAGACTTGGGGACAGCTTCTGACTGCATCTCCTTGGCACTGCGGGCAGCCCTGGAAGGCTTTGTTTTCAGATGCTGCTTTGGTTTGTTAAAGCAATGTCTGGAAGACATCCATGGCAGAGGCACATGCAGGAGGCAAACTTGCATGCAAGAAGAAAATGAACTACCAGGAATGAACTACCAGGCTGACAGGCAAGTGAGTCCCTGCTACGTTGCCATCTGCCGGACTGCCATGCTGCAGAGATTAGAGGAGGATGCTTCCCACCACACAAGTATTCCTTGTGGCCAAATTCAGTCTGGACATGGTGTTGGCATTTTCACATGCACTGCTGTGACCGACCGGCATTTGGCAGCAGGGCTTCTCCAAGCCTTCAAGCAGAAGGGATGACACACTGTTCCCCACTCCCAGCCAAGCTGTTCTATCCTGCATCAGTGAGCTCATATCTAAGCTGGCTCCCTTCCTCCAGCAGTCTGTTAGCCCTCTGCACAGCATGATTCACCCAGGGCCCTTCCAAAGCTGACACAGAAAAAGATGGGTCCCACAGGCTCTCATGCTTTGTGGCATCCCACTTTCTCTTTCCTACTATCTCCATGCTTGTGCACTTTGGGTGACTAGATCCAGCTGCTGCCTTGGAGTCCACATCTGTGTAAGAACAGCACTCAGGTGTGCAGTCATTTGGACATTGTCAAAAGACTACATTTGTTCTGCCTGAAACTCAGGATAAGCTGCAAACAGTCAAGTTTCCATGCTACCAGTTAAATTCTTGCTTGCTGTCCATAAAAACTTGTTGGCTTTTAAAAAGAATCTGTGTAATCTTTAGGTATGGCAATATGTTTGGACTCCATTTATAGTATAATTGGACATGCTGTGGTCTTTTGGCTTGTTTGCTTTTATACCATAAAAGCAACAAGGTGTTTTAAGTTCTTACTGGCTCACTTGCAACAGAAGAGTGAAGTTTTGGTATCTGGAAACATAATGAAAATGGAATTGCTAAGTTTCCTATGGAAATAACCTCCATCCCATGTCATCCTTTTTCATCTACTTACTACAGTTGTAGCTCATCCAAGTTTTGGTTGTGCAATGCACTTTAGAGTGAAACCAAGATAACAGTTCAATTACAAGACGAATTATTCCTGATATTGGTGGCACTGTGGCATGCTCCATGAGTGAGTCATGCAAAGCCTGATTCTTCCATCAGTTTGTAGAACAGTCCCTTCTGAGCTATTAAGTGTTCCAGAGTATCAAATTCAGCTATCCGACCGTTTTCCAAGACTAAAATCCTGCGAACATTAGAACAGAAGTGTAAGCTTGGGGACGTACCAGCAACTATAATAAACTTCAGTTATTTCCATTGATTTCTAAAATAAATTGCAGTACTTGCTTGTTATTCAAACCATGCTTATCAGCAGCTTTTCAGCTATTGGGATAGAAATACGTTTCTGATGACCTAGAGATGAGTTCAAGAACAGAGTTTGGGGGGAGGAGAGTTGTTCGGCAATTGAGATTGGAGTAAGATTTGTGAACATGTATTTCAGTTTCACCATTTTAAGATGATGCAAAGCTGTAGACATACCGTCAGTTGAGGGGCAAAGAGGGGTATGACACAGCATGAAATGCATCGTGTGGGAATAAATGATCTTCAATTAACCTACTGGTGCCCAGCTGATTTAAGATAGCTCCCACAGTCTCTAAAGCAAAGCTCGGAGGTTTAAAGAAAACGTCAGAAATTAAATTGTTGTTCATGAATGCTGTGTGGTTTGTCTCGTTCACACAGGTTGCCTGTGTCTATCTTTCATCCTCCGTAGGTAAGTGGATGAAGATATTACCTGTCACAGTCCATGATGGTCTTTATCCGGTGAGCTATTGTTAACACTGTGCTGTCTTTGAACTGAGTCCTCAGGGTGGACTGAATCTGAAGATCAGTTTCTAAATCTACTGCTGCTGTGGCTTCGTCCAGAATGAGGATTTTGGCTTTCCGAAGAAGTGCTCTGGCCAGACAAACCAGCTGTTTCTGACCAGTGCTGCAAATAAGAAGAGGGGATGGTAAACTGAGAGTTTTCCCTGGGTCAGAATATGTGATTAATTTGAAAATAGTAATGAAAAGGTGATTGTTCCCTTTCCCTGAAAGGGTGATTCAGGCTGGTGGTAACTGCATAATAGGCTGAAACAGCCCAAGAAAATGAAGGGAGTGTATTACTATAGCCCAAGGAGATCTGTACTTGGAACAGGATTCCAGTGTTTTAAGTACTGCACAAACACAAGCCACCACAATGATTAAGTATCAGAAGTCTTCCACTTGATGTCTCATTACTTGATTTCATGCTGCTAAACAGGACAGTAATGCAGCACTTTGCTGACTGGTACCATTTTCTTTTTTCATGACTCGGACTCCTTGTCCCACTAGCTCCATGTTCTCCTACACTGCGGGCTAGCACTGCCCTGCCACTGTCTTTCTGCAGATAAGGTACCTTAGGTTTTCCCCTTGGTCAGTGCACTTGTATTCCAACTGATCTGGCAAATCTGCAACGAAACTCTTGAGCTGAGTCAGTTCCAAAGCTGTCCAGATGTCTGCATCAGTATATTGGTTTAATGGGTCGAGATTCATTCTTAGAGAGCCAGAAAACAAGACTGGATCCTGAACACAGAGACAGTGCAAACAACTCCTGAAATGAGTTACAAAAATGAGCTCTCCAATTTTCCCTGCTGGGTGCAAATCTGTGGTTAATATTACATTGAACAGGAGACTAGGGTGGCATAGAGGTTATTTCCAACTTTGAAATTTCCAAATGTCCCTCCTCCCAGAGAATCTTTAGAAACTTTTCTTGGGTGTCAAGACCTAGAACTGTGCTGAAGCATCTTGGAAAGTAATTTCATACCTGGGGAATGACAGCTATCTTGGATCTAAGGTCATGGAGACCTAGTTGAGCAATATCTAGTCCATCAATCAGGATCACTCCTTCCGCAGCTTCCACTAATCGCAGCAATCCCACAGCAAGAGTAGATTTCCCAGCTCCTGTTCTTCCAGTTATGCCAATCTGTAAAGAGCAACAGAAACCTTCTAGTTTTGATACTGAGAGTTTTCCAAAGTTGGACAAGACCTATCATGTAGTTCCTCTTGGCCTTTTGAAGAGAGACAGCTTTGCATAGATCAGATCTTCAGGACTGTTCAAGATTCACATAGTCTGGTTGTAATTGTTTTGTATGAAAAGGAATCTTGAAAGGTTTTGATGGGAAGAGTAACTACAAGACTTAGCAGCTAGGATAGGGCCTTGAATTAAAAAGTGAAATTCCCTTGCTGTGTAACTACTAACCTTCTGAGCAATGAAACTTCACTCAGAAGAATTTTGCATGTATGTATGCAACAATCCTGGAAACACTACTTCATACTAGGAGAGGTGTGCAGTGCAACAGATGGGCTCATACTTTACTGTGCCTTGGTGCAGGGCAGGGACTCTATCTGCCCAGATCTACCACTACCATCTATCTACCACTGCAAAGCACTGCTCATACTTTGTAGCTCTTCTGAACCAAGTGGCTTTGCTTACCTTCTCTTGCCCTTTGATGGTTAGATTGACATGCTTCAGTGCTAAATCCAAATTTGGCCTGTATCGCAAACTATAGTTTCTAAATTCAATTCTTCCTTCAGTGAGCCAAACCTGACCTTGAAGTTTGTCATTCAGAGTCCAGGGTGCCTAAATAGATGAAAACAAGCAGCAATGTATAAAGCTGATTTAAATTACCAAATTGAGTAGCCATACTGAAACAAGCAGCTTATGAAGATATCCATGCCAAATTCCTGCTATCTGTTTACTGTTTTCACCAGAGAAAAAGGCCTCTAACTTCCATATTGCAAATGTTGACTTTAAATAAAGATGCCAATTGTCAACTGAAAATGGGGATAAGCATTGTTTTGTATGTCAGAGTTCTGACATTTTGAGTGGTTCAATAAAAAAAGATTTAGATGGCCTTGTGAACAGGACTGTGAAAGTCTCCTTTAACAGGGTCTCAGGGCAGCATATGGAGAAATAATTTTAATGATTACAGAATAGAAATGATTGCACTGGAGACTTCTAGTGGCTAAAAGGCTATCTAGCAACCATCAGTTATCAGAAGGTTGCATCTGAACTCGCACAATAAATAGTCCAAATATGGGCAGAAAATACAGCTCATTCCATGAATGGTACAAAGTGAAGCTATTTTAATGACAATCTAATGTTTAACTCTTAAGGAAATAATGATGATCAGAGGTTATAAAACAAATCCAGTCAGTTGGATAAAAACTAAATGCCTTTTTTTTTTGTCTTTCTTTAAGGGAAACGTAACTGGCCTTTTAGAAGGGGAAAACTAGAGTGTTTGTCCAGGTGGAACAGGGAAGTTACTTGTTTAGTTTGCACCCATTTGGACCTCTGCTAGTAAGGACAACAATTGATTAGCTACCTCCTTAGGAGTCCTCAAGTATTCTCTCACTCTCTCCACAGAAACAATATTGTTCTCTATTTCTGTCCAGGAACGCACCATCCAGTTCAGAACACCAGTTATCTAGCAGAAATAAACAGAAGCATTAGGGCAGATAAAGTAAGTCTTGACCTGTGTTTCCAAGGTACCTGGTACTTTGTCTTAGTGTTTATTTATGAAGAACTCCTTTTCAGCTAATTACTTCAGAAATCATCCCTTAAAAGGCTAAGATATAGCCATGGATCCCTGTGAAAGTTTGTAAAGCTATGTTTAAAGAGCCTAGCCAGTTTCCCCCATAGCTTCTTCTCAGACAACCTCTAGAGAACAATATGCGACTACTTGGATGCTAAAAGAAAGTGTAGCTGTTTCTTAGCCTATTGTGTACCTAGTCTACAAGCAAGACAGACAGATGCTAAAGTCCTTGCTTTGGTTGCTCAGAATGTGCTGAGACTTCCATGTGAGCTCAGCTACAGGAGGAAAAAGATGGCTGGCGCATGCATTTATGAGGTTCATTCTCTAAGGGGCCATGTGCAACAGATTCTCTGGGTTTCAGCAATGACAGCAGGCTTTGGTAGGAGAAGGCATCTAGCAAGCTAGAGAAATAATTAATGATTTCTTAGAAATCAAATGGTAGCAGAAATTAAAATGCAAGTTGCTTTTGCTAAAAGGCAAGCATGCATTATTTTAACACTGAGTTACCTGAAGAGCATATGAAATGGAGAAGCCAGCAGTTCCTGGACTAAGGTATGTCCTGCCCATTGCTGCAAATAATGCTGCAAACAACACGATGCCATTGCCTAGAAGCTCCAGGTTTGTAGCAAGCCACCTGCAAGAGGAGGAGAGTACAGGGCTATTGCTGGATGCTCTCTTCCCTTCTCCCAGCAGAATCTGTGATTACTTTGCAAAACACTGGTGGAGCTGTTGGGCTACAGGATATGCTCAACACAGCTTGTCATGCCCTGAATGCTCTTATCCAGCTACCCTGGAGCTCTAGAATGGCTACAATCTACCTAAACTAGTTCGCTTGCGGTCTTGTTAGGTTTTTCTCCAAGGTCTTTCAGATAAGAGCAGCCAGCACACAGTTTCTTGGATGAGTTGGTTTAACATCTGTTACTCCTGGTGGTACTCATTTGTTTTGTGACCAATTGCTGACAGCTTTGTCTGCTGGGTTCTGCATATACCAGAGGCCTCATATCTCCACTCACCAAGGCCATTAGAGTAATATATACATATACTTTTTTCACACTACAGATTTGTACCTGTCAGCAACTGCTCCAGGGAAGCATATTCGCTGATTCTCATCCACAAGGAAATTGCTCTTCAAAATAAACCTCTCCTGGTCCTTGTAAGCACGGATCACACTGCTCCCTTGGAAGGTTTCTGAAATGTGGGAGTAGATGGGTGACCTGCTGGCTGCCTCTATGCGTCTCAGCTGACAGGAGGTGACAACATAGTAGTGCTGGTACAAAGAGAAGTGGAAGGGAAAGTGATTAGAAGGCTTATGACTTCCATGGAGAAGCCCCACAGAAAATTTGGGAAGGCTTCAACAAGTGCAATAGTACATACTGTACTAGAGTTATAAAACCTAACATGCAGGTAAGAGATTCACTTAAAAGGTGAGGTAGTGATTCTGGCTGTGTTATGTCCTATCTTCATTAAGAATAACCCTGTGGTTAGTTAATAGAGAGAAGCCAGGGTACTCTGAGCTCGCAAAGCCTCTACACTCACACTGAATTTATCCTGCAGACCAGCTCTTTACTTGATGGAGAACAGAGGAATACTTGCACCCTTACTTGCCCGTCTGTCAGTTTTAGCAGGTAAAGCATTTCACAGCCCAATGGGGGAGCTGTATGGCATACATGGATATATTAAAAAGCAGTGCAGGAATTCTTGAGGAAAGACAAAATCCTTTTGGTCTTCATATGACTGCATTTCCACTAATGGAGACAAGGAATATAACTCTAGGTAGGGTCTGATCTGGGTATTGGAAAAGCATAAGCCTCTTTGTGAGGTCTCTGGGATGCTTTAGAAGGCTGAGGTGATGTGGAAAGAGCAATGGACACTGCTCTTCTTCAGACGCAATTTGAGGTGATGAAACTAGTTGCTGCATGCCTCCACTCCTAAGGAATAAAAGGAAGCATTTTGCAGGGACATCGCTATGCTGCTTCAGCTTCTCCTGTCTGTGTCTCTCTGTGAGTTCTTCCTACCTGGAATGCAGCATAAAGAAGAGTCAAGGGCACTATAGCCATTGCTGCCCTTGGTGTAGCCACTATAATCACAAGGTAGATCTCCAGCAAGTTGAACAAGAATCCCAGCAAGGACTTCAGCTTGTCAGGAATGACAGAATCGATAGCATCCATTTCTCTGGAGAAGCGGTTCAGCAAGTTTCCGATAGGTGTTTGTTCAAAGAAGACCATAGGAGATCTAGCCACGTTCCTCAGCAACTGCAGAAACAGCTTCTGTGATGCTAACACACCACCTAGAAGGACTGCTGCTGTGGAGGCAAATCTGCCAAGGGCTGCAATATCAAAAATAGTTATTGCTAGGTGTTCTTGCTTTGGCTGGGGTAGATTTAAACCATGGAACAAACTCACCTTGGAGTTCTCTTTTGCAATATAACAATTTTCACTTAGTACTGTGAATACCGTACTAGTGAAAGGAGCTGACTTTCTCTTTGATAGTAATTAAGCCAAGCCTCATAGCTGCAGTGTAAACTACCCTTTCCATAGGGTAGTTACAGCAGGGTAGAGGACCTCCTAAGTAAGCTTGACAGGGGCCATGGATTCAGCAACTTAAACAGGCAGGATAAATTCTTTATTCTTCACAAAATGAGCTTGGCTGGAATTACACTGAATTACTCAGAATCTCAGGTTTACTGCCTGCAGATTCAGTTACACAGAAAGGTACCAAACCCTTCCCACTTGTTTCAACTTGTTCATAAATTTTTCAGTCTTTTATCACTTTGTCTGAGATTTTTCCAGATTTGGTTTTTGTCCTGAAATAACCGATTTTTTAAATTTCTTTTTTAAGAGTAACCAAAAGAATTGTGGTCATTTTAAAAGAGAAAGACTTAGAGAAATGTAGAATTCCACAAGTTCTTCTTTTCCCCTCTCTTTTACACTCAAAAGACCTAAACTGAGATTTAGTCCAGCATGGAAAAGAGCCAGCATGCTTGCACTTTGGTATGATTAATTTATATTGGAAGAATGGAAAGAGCAAGAGGAAGAAAGATGTCCTGAAGATGCTGGATACAAGGGGTCAGGAAAGAAAAATAAGGATGCTGTAGTTTTTCCACTGACAAATGTTTTTTAAGGGCTCAGGTTATTTAGTTTCATCAGGAAATAGAAAGGAAGATACTACTGATCATGGTCTGCTGAAAGGCAAAGTAGAACACTTTTCGCATACCATGAAGTAGAATTTCAGGCAGTAACACTGGAAATATTGTTCAGATCCCTTAGAAATCCTCTCTGTGCGTCAGAGCCTGTAGTTTTAGGTCCCGTGCCAAACCTTTACGGCTGGTGCCAAAACCCTGGGAGGCTAAAAGCCCATGGGTATGAATTTGTTTATGTTCTGAGAAAACATCTTGGATATGGGAAAGGGAGATGGAAATACAGAGAGCTAGGTGAGCAAGTTAAACGAACCTTGAACGACTCCTAGTGCACCAAAGACTCCAACTCTCAGCTCTGTGTGCTGTTGTGTCCCGTTGTGAATAGGGTCATCTGTCCACATGCTGAGCCAGTAACCACGAAAAAATGACACCACTTGCTGACACGTGAACAACAGAATGATGTACACACAGAGTGGTAAGCCTGTCGATTTCAGGTAGGCTGCATAAATCGAAGTATGTACCTAGAGTAAAACATTTCCCTCTCATTTCCATAATGTGCTCTCTGAATGTACGTGCATTATTTCTGTTTTGGTACTGGTGCTTGGATCAGGGTGTCCAGAGGAGATACAGTTTGCAGAGAAGTTGCTGTGTAAAATAATGCTGAAATGACTGTGTCTCACTTATAGGGCAAACTCGCATAGCTCAGCTGACTTCTCTGGAGTTTAACTTAGGCAGTGAGCTGACCTGCCTGCTGTGAGTGGTCAGTAATGAGCCATGGTATGTGTCTTTGTCTTTATAGGAAGGTGCTTTGCTTACCCTGCCATGCTGAGTTTTTTCATCCTTGGTTAATCTTCCTTTGGTGGCTGCAGCAGTGGTAGAGTCTTGACTTCCAGGAGTGGTTTCTCTTCCCATAGCAGAAGATTTGACTGAATTGTCACTTAATAAAGAAAACAAAAATCCCTTCAATTTTTAGCCAAAATCAATGAGTATTTTAAAGCTGGATCTCCTTACCCATCCACCACTGTATTTGTGCCTATTTTAAGGGCTGCAGTTTTCAGGGTCCTCCAGAGTGACCCCAACCACTGTCCACACTTGTCACAGGGACTGGGCTCTGACAAGCTACTAATAAGCAGAGGCTTTAAGCATTCAGTAGCCATGGCTAGTTTAAGATGAGTCAGTCCTAACAGCCTCACTGGGAAGGGAACAGCAAGCAAATGTACCAACATGCCTTGTACATGAGCTCTAACAAATTCTGTCTGTTTCTGAAATATGGAGAAAATATCGGTTAACCTCCACATTTGAGAGCAGTTTCTTATCTATTCTTGAGCTTTGCTAGTTTGCTCTTACTACTGATTGACAGATCAATCCCAAAGTTGTATTTCATCAGTAAGAGCCTCCACTTAGGCTTGTAGGAACTTTTGGAGCAAGTTCTTCAGTGTCTGAGACAACTTCAAGCTTACCTAAAGAGCTTCTCCTGCGATGAACCATTTCTAGAGGTGATGGTGCCTTTGGTGTCTCCTACACCAGTGAAATAAATGCTTTTAAAAAAAAATGCTTTAGAATCCTGTTTCGTGCTGTATAGTCTTTGAGAGAGTGGTAATACAAAGATTCATTACAAAGAATTGTTTCTAAGGGTAGAAATATCAAGGTGAGGCTTGAAGAATAGCACATGCAGTGGGTAATACTGTTTACTGCATGGCTGTTTTCTACTAAGATGGAACTGTTCAAGAACCAATTTTAAGGTGATGAGTCAGGTTAACTTGACAAGCATACTTTTTCCCACTCAAAGTGATAGTTTGCTGTGATGGGATCTTGGCTTTAAATGTCCATAAACCCCCCCAGATTTAAGAATGGCTTTTCCAGTTTTATTCTCTTATTCCTCTTCCCAGCTGTGAACAGCAGTAGATGCCTCTTCTCCCCCAGTTCTTTCAGTATATTACTAAGGAAACAGCTGAATGATAGACCTAGGAAGAATGACAGCAACTCATTCAGGTTACCTGGAAAATCAGTGCCTGCCTTCTCTTCTGCAGTAACATGTGAATGTAGGAATTCTGCAAAGGCCCCATTCCTCTGTAGAATTTCTTGGTAGGAACCAATTTCTGAGATTGTTCCATCCACCAGGAAAACAATGTTGTCCACTTGAGGTAAAATGTTGATAGTGTGAGTCACCAGCACACGAGTCTGAATAAAGAGGGAACAGTTAAAATTGTTCTGGTGTTCCCTTGCTCACTTGAGCTGTGTCAGACAGCTGCCTTCTGAAGAAAGACATGCATTTGGTGTGATTTCTGCTAACTGGAAGATACTTCTGTTATTCCTATTACTTCTGACTGTATCTTTGATGAAGCTTATCTTTGCAGCACAGCTTTGAGCCCATTTTGAAAGTACAGAACTTGTGATTGGAGGGGTGAATCAACTTGCTTTGTGTTATGCACAGCACAGAAGAGTGAGGACGGGAGCTGAAACCTGAAGTCACTATGAAACCTTTAAGTCTGCTATGTTGGTTTTTTTTTTTGTCTTTGTTTCAATACAATAATTACATTCTGATACTTGCGAACAATCCACATGAACAGAAAGGTATTTGTAATCAGACATACCTGTTTTAATTGGATTTTCTATGAAAGAAATTACCTCTTTTCCTTTTACAATGTGACACTGAATCAAGTATTTGCAGGCAATTTATACTATGAAGCAAACAGAGCTGCTCTTGCTTCCCTTCTCATATAACTACATTTATTATCCAGATTGCTTGACAGCAGAGAAATACCAAAGAACAACAAAATGCAACCAATGCAAAAAAGAACGGAAGTGCTTAAGATGGATTTTAATACCGAAGTTTAAGTGATGAATATCTGGGTGATGAGAACTGCAATAGTGCCACTGAACTATTCAAAAGTGATGGGATTAGACACCACGATAAGATACAACGAGCTGGAAGAGATCAGTCAGCTCTTCCTAACTATACTAGAAGTAAATCTCCAAAAGGGAATAGGATAATATAAGTGGAGGACCAAAGAACTATAAATTTGCTGTGGAAGTAAGGCTGAAACTAGGCATGTGGTTTGCATGAGGATAAAGTCAGTCTTTCAGGAGAACCTAACTTTTCAGTCTTCCTCCTCCTACGTGAGATTCACTGCAGGACTTCCATGTGCTGTATGGACTGCAGAGGTTATCCATTTCACTGTTGCTAACAGCAGTTATTGCTGCCTGTAGCAGTAAAGTGAGTAACCCAACTTACTGGAAACATTTTTGGGCCCTGTTAATTAGATACATTGTACCACCTTTTAAAGTTCAGGATTTATAACATACCTTGTCTTTCAGTAAGCCATTGGGTCCAAGAACATGTTCAAATATGTGCTGTCCAACATGGGCATCAACAGCTGAGAGGGGATCATCGAGCAGGTAAATAGAAGCCTTCTGGTACACAGCACGAGCAAGGTTCACTCTTTGCTTCTGCCCTCCTGATAAATTTATTCCCTGTAAAAATGCATTGAGAGTCTTTATTCCAAAGCTATACCATATTTGCCAATTGTTGGCTCCATTTGTGGTTTTATGACTTCCTTATTTTTATATCAGTGCACCTCCCTCCCTTCCTTCCTCCTTCTATCCAAATAGTGCTTTTGAGATGCAGAAACAGATTTTCTTGAGCAACTCCACTCTCCTGCAAAGGAGGATCCAAGAATGACCTGGATTTGCTGTTTTTCTGCCTTAAGCATCTCCTCTGTCTCTAGGTAGGTTAACTGTCAGGAGATGGGCTTCAGAACCCATTAAATCATAGCCTGACTTCTCAGAAATTGCTGAGAACCTGCCTCCTCCAAGTTTAGTGCTTTTGTAGGTGTTTTGCAGGACAGCCAAAGTTGTAGCTACTCATGGAAAAGCTGGCCAAAATATCAACCTAAGCCAGTACCTTCTCTCCTATTTCACTCTTATACCCTGCAGGGAAGCTCTCCAAATCAGGTTGCAGCGCACATGCATCAATCACTGTATTGAACCATGTTTCATCCATCTCTTTCCCAAAGAGAATATTGTCTTCCACTGAAGCATTTTGTATCCACGCTTGCTGGGGGACATAAGCTACAGTGTCCTATAAAAATGGAAGTGGAACAATGTTAACAATCTGTTTCATAAGCTCAGCTTGACACTGTGGGAACCTGTCTTTGAAGAAAAACTTGGTTAGATTTATAGGAATCTAGAATTGGAGGGCTTTATAAAACATGAGTCTGCACTCCCATTATCTTACAGAGGAAGAAATGGAGGTACAAGTACATGATGTGGTTTACCAGGATGCCACTTCAGTTCACTGTTAGAGTGGGAAATGGAATTTGATTCCCATTCTTTAGGGTCAGGCTAATCTGAGAAGTCTTAAACACCTTCAGATAATTAAATGTGGGCTGGTACATACTGCCTCTGTTAAAATTCAGCAGTAAATGGGCTTTCATCAAGTACCTGACACCTTGGTTAATACCTCACTGCTCCTGCAGACAGCCTAATTAGAGGCAAACGCTCAGGGGAAAATTCACCTTCATGCTCACGCAGCCGTCCACTGTCTCCAGCTCACCAAGAAAGGCTGACAGTAAGGAGGACTTTCCAGCACCCACCTGGCCAACCACAGCAAGCAAGGAGCCCTGGGGCATGGTAAGATCTATCCTATTGAGAAAAGATTAGTTTCTTATCACCTTTTAGACACAATTTCAGAAAAGAAAATTACCAAAATTCTTGCTATTGTCTTGTAGCAATTAAGATGTACCAACTAAACTCCCTAATTTCATACTTGAGGCCTCACTTGCACAGGGTTAAGTCTTCCATCACGTTGAGATTTTGCAGCAGGAGTCATCCCTTCAAAGATGCCTCCAATCAGAAAGTCTTCATTCTATGATTCTATGATCTGCATCCCCATCTGAGTTTAAAAACCAGATCACCACTATGGAGATCGGCTAGCTCAAAGCACTGGATATGAAACATTCCTGATCAGAACGTTTCAACACTGTTTCTACTCTAAAATGGCAATGCCTTTTGAAATTAGCATGTAGGGACGTCGTATATAATATCTGCATTCTACTTTTTTGACTTATATTGCTGTAATTCCATATTTGGACAAGAAAATTGTGTCAAGAAAGTAGTCTGCATATTAAGGTGATATCCAGATACAGGAACCTTCCTATTTATGTGCTTCCAAGCACAAAATAAGATTACATTCTGTCTGACTTCATAATTTTCAGAACTCAATGTTAAATATGAAGCAAACTCAGAATTCTTTAGGTATTTAACACTGAGACCCCAAGGAATTAGTTCATTCAACATTCACCCTGACCTACAGAAGTGACATGACTAAAGGAAGGTTTGTACCTTCTAAGACAAGGAGAAATGTCTTTGCTCCAGCAAAAAGTCCCATTTCTTATGGTGATACCTGCCTGTGCTGAAATACGAGGAGAAACAGAAAGAACACTTGTAAATGCAAAGGTAGATACAGATACACCCCTATTTATGTGACTATGTTTCAGTGTGTATTTACATTGCATAAAATGAACCTAAAGTATGAAAAGGAGTTAATTACAAGATTAGATTTCATCATTAGAAATAATTGAGCCTGAGAGATAAAGTGACAGTAAGGGGCAAACATTTTTTTCTTATGACTGTGGTAGGCACCCTAAGAGTGGAAGCTGATCAATGGAAGCTATTCCTCTCATAAGACAAAAACTCACCACAGTCAGAAGTATTTCTGCTTGAACTTTCAGAACTCAGTTCTTCCAGATTTAGAAAAGCTGCTAAGCGGTTTAAAGAAACTTTGGCCTGAAATGAAGAAGCATACAGAGGAGTAAGGTTTAGAATGGAAAGGCAGCTAAAACCCGAAGAGAAGACTCAACTTGAAGATCCACTTAGAATGCTAAGTGCTACATTGCAGATGCTGTAGGCTTAGACAGACAAATGCAAGCTCGCTCTTATGTTAACTGGCATTATTTCCACTTGCTTAGCAAAACTCCATATTCTTCCCTGCATTTTCCTTTATGTTCACACAGTGAAAGTTGGAGCTTTTTTCTCCAATGCATCCTGCAATCTTTCCAGTGATTGCTCCTGTATGTGAAGAGTTATGACAGTCTTCTTGGGGTGCAAGAGGGAAATGAATTTCTCACTGTCAATGACTTGCTTTTCTCTTTGACCTGTGCTAGCAGCGTTTCCACTGATCAACCATAGATTTTGCTCATCTATTCTGATTTCTAGGATTAAAACCAGAACTAGAAGCATTTCTGAGATCTAATGGTGCTCATGATTGGCTCTGAAAGACTTATGAGCTGTTCCTGCTGACTATTTTGTTCATATATGAAGCCTTTCTGAAAAACCGTATTATAAAGTACCTTTAGCTGTAAGTCCTTGCACTTCACTCTTTCATAATAGCAATTAAATAGCTGATGTTCAGAGCCCTAAGAAATCCCAACGTTTACCTCTTAATGGTGATATGTAAGAAACCCACTTATGGCCACAAGAAAAGGAACATAGCCTGCAGTTAACCTGAACAGCAGCATTTATGGAGAATGGAAGGAAGGAGTGAGCAGTGTTGAGAATGTTGATCAGTGTTATAGACACAAAGGCTTTCTGAGCATCCAGGACATGTGTATTATCGACCAGGGTGTACACAGCAAACATGACAAATGCAATCTGAAAGGAAGCAAAGGAAAAGTAAACCATTTGCTTCAGACAAGGAAGAGAATAGTTTAAGGGTGACATGCCCCCTCCTAAAGACTTTGGAACCCATTTAGTTAAATCCAAGCTATCACACATACACAGTACCTGTCCTGCAAGTATCATAGGCAAAGGTGTTGGATGTTGGTGACAAAACCAAGATTGATCATTTGACATTTGTTCTCCTTTAAAGGAGTTTTGGTGCTACTACCAGAGCAGGATAAAAGTACAGCCATTTCCTGTTGAAAACACACATAGCTGAGCTGCAACAGCAAGTGCAAAAGTGGCCTGTGTAGCTACTGACTGCGCCATGAGGTCTTCAGGTGCCTCTTGTACAGCAGGCTCAGTCTGCCTGGAACACACTGCCAGACCAGATGACTTGTCCATGGAACTGTTATGACAGTGCAAATGTCTGTGTGCCTGATTCCACTGGGACTCAGCAACTCCTGTGAGACCACCAATGCTCCAGGCAGATATTATCTTTAACTGTTATACATGAAAAAGCTGTGCAGGAAGGAGTGCAAAGACAAATGGAAGTAACAGTGCATGTTTTATATAGGAAAGTGAATCACTCACCAGGAAAGTTGATGAATGGAAAGAAGCTAGAGATGCTGAGAAAAGAATCTGAGATCTTTTTAGGGCCTGAAGTTCTTGCTTCCGGATACCAAGCACTTTCTCCATGAAGGTTTTCTCCCAGCCATACAGTTTGATTATTTTAATGTCACTGAGAAAGGCACTAGTGAGTTTGGCTCGCTCATCTTTATGTTTCATCTGGGTCTCCTGTAATAAACATTTGAGCTTTATCATTTAATAGGTTCAATGTTTAACAATGCAATTATTCTGAAAAAAGAAGCACCTTGTTCCTGCCTATGAATCCTGAATAAATTTCCCTGCAGTTGAGCTGTGTATACTGTTTTTATTCATAATCATCCAGTCTGGGAAATACTTCGCTTTTTTTCTTCAGAGCTTTATTTTTCTGGCAATTCATACAAACCACAGAAAAGTGGCAAACCAGGTAACAGACTGAACATGCGAGACTTACTGTAAACTTTAAGAACCTCTGCAGGCTTCGAATCCATGATAAGCACGAATAATAAATATTAAGCCATCACGTAATTCAAGTCAGTAAGCCACTTTGTTTTTATCAAACAAAATGTACCTGAAACTGACTCCTCTTCTTCGTGATCACAAAATTCACAGGCAAAAGAAAAAGGAATACCACAATTGAAGTCAAGGCAGATGGTCCAAGAAGCTGCCAGGAGAGAAAATGAAAGAGCAAGAACTTCCAGTGATTACTAGAAATTACTGTTTTACCTTGCTTACCATCTGCTTTACTTGAATTTATGCTTATCATTCCTCATGGCTAAGGCTTTACTCTAATCTTGCTTTTGCCTTTCCTAGGAATTGTGCTCCCTAAGCACTCTGGATTGTTAACCCTCCAGCCAGGGTAACTTGTGTCATCGTGCTCTGCTGAATTTATTTGTTACCCTTTTAGGAACTAGAGGAGTGTTGAAAGAGATCCAGAAGCACAGCTGGCAATTCAAGTAATTTCTTCTTCCAATCTGTTCTTGGACGTTTTAAGGGGGACATCTTGTGGCTGGCCTAAGTAAGTGACCTGAAACAAAACCCGGCCTTTGCTCAAAAAACAAACCCACAACAAACTGTTCTTGCAGCACAAACAACCCAGCCTGTCGGAATTTACATCAACTGGTGAGATGAAATGGTAGGATTATACTGTGCCATATACTCTTGGGACAGGTCTTGGATACCAGGGCTCATAATGACTTACATATCATAAATGGTTTGGTTGCATCAGATGGCTTATGTTTGCTGGAGAGATAAGTGCTGTTATACCTAGAGAGAGAAAAGTATTCTCTACACGAATGGTCTGTGAATACTAGGAAATAGTGTTAATTATGCTCCAGCTACATGGAACCATATTCAACTTGTCAACATTACTAGAAAAGGGATGATCCTTTTTCAACAGCCTGTACCTTGGCTACTAATTTTTCAGCATCATAGTATCCTGCCAGACATGAGACACAGTCCACCCTGCGTAGCAAAGGAAGGTCTCAAAGGCTTCTGCAAACTTCCTGGTAATCAGCTGTCTCTATAATGCTCATGCTTCCATTTGGTGAGCTGCAAAAAACAGGTTCTAAGAAATAGTGCTTTATGCTGCTGAGAAAATTCTGCTCTAAGCAGAAATTTGAAAACTCATTTTCATTTTGATACCTCAAATAGAAAGAGACTGATAAGTACTATCATAATATTTTACCTGCCACAAGAAGACAAAGCAGATGATGATCCGAATAGGAGCAAGCCAAGTCCCATTAAAATAGATAATCAGATCCATTAACTTTTGGACATCAACAGACACCAGATTAACTATTTCACCTACTGTTGCTGCTTTTCTTGAAGCATTTGACATAATTAGGATCTAGACAGGGTAAAGAAGAAATCAAAGGCATCATCAAACAGCAGCTTTGGTCCAAAAATAAAACAACTTTATTTTCCTTATAAACAAAGAAGGAAAAAAACAAAAGCAAAGGAGAAAAATGCCAAATTCTAGGTACTGAAAGCATGTGCTGCTTGGGATATGACTTCACTTTAAGATGAAGAATTTACTCCTTTCCCCAAGCATAAGACAGTTTATGTTGCTTTTACCTCTTTCCTTTTTTTGATTTTTTCTTAAGATCTGAAAAATAAGTAATACAATTTCTCCCACATAATGTTCAGAGATGAATATAGCAGAGTTACATCCCAAAAGCAGTTTCTAACAACATCTCCCCTGATACTGTTCGGAACAAGATACCAACAATATAACTAACAACACAGAGCTAGAAAAGAGTGAAGATGAAAGGAAGTTACAGACTCACCTTCCTGTACACAAGCCCTGTTACTGCAGTTCTCAGTCTCAACCCCAGAACAAGGCACATGTACATGTATCGTTGCTCGAACAGAGTCTGGAGGCAAGCCAAAAGGAACATGCTGAATGCATACAAGTAGCCATGCCAGGTAGGTGCTTCTTGATCTTCAATGAACTCCAGGAAAAGGCTACAAGACAGGAGAAAAATGTTGATGAATCCATGCAGAACTGATGGAATATCAGACACACAAAAATGCCAGGGATTTTTGTGTATTCTTTCTGGCTGATGTTGCTCAGTAAAATAGGAGAAAAACTGAAAAAAAACCCAAAAAACAAACCCTGCTGAGTATCCTATGTTATATAATATCCTGATTTTTGACATTGAGCCATTCCTGGTTTGGAAGCAGTTTCTGATCTCAACATCCTCTCAGGGGAGACCTCATTTTCAGTATTAAGGATGGCTCCTGAACTTTATGAATTTGTCAGTAATCTGCAAACTGAAAGCCATAATCTAAGGAAGTCGTTGACATTTTCAGAACTTCTGTTAATGACTTAAAAGTGATTTTGCCCTTGAAAATATACTGTAACTCACATTGGTATTGTACCAACACAATACACAAAGCATTAAGCCAACTGACTAAAGGAGTTATTTAAGATGTGTAGGATGCACAGCTGTGCTCTTCAGAATTAATCAGGGGGTATGAAGCCTTAGGACTACAGCATGTGGCTGACAGCCTGTGCAAATGATGTGATATGAACCATCAGATAACTCCCTCCTAACCAAGTAAAGCTGTCAAAAGGCTCAGTGCAGCTTGTTCTTTCCAGAGCTGGAATACAGACATCTCTGTCTCAGCTTACGCACACAGCAATCTTGCATGTCACATAAACACATTACAAATACATGCATACCTCAGTAGCTCTGGGATGGAGAACAAGAAGACATCACAAATAACTAAGCAGACAGTGCCGAGAAGGAAATAGGTTCCAAACATGCTCCAAAACACTTTCAGCAAGGGCCAGCTCTGACTTTGCTCTGACTGCAGTAGAACTTCCATCTCTTCAGCCTCTGCTATGCCAGTTTCACTCTTCTGACCCTTTTTAAATGTAGCAGACTCAATTTTTCTAAAGAAAGAAGCAATGAGAAAACTAATCACAACTGGAGAAAGCTGGGGAATCCTGGGCTTTCAAAAATCATTAAATATCTCACACTGGGCTTCATGCCATGTCCAGTAAAAAAGCTCAGAAAAAAAATGATCCCTCTCACAAAAAATTTACAGTTCTGTGCTTCTAGAAATGGAAGGATGTTCTCCAGCAGATTCCAACACTTAAAATCAGACTTTGCACAAAGGAATTCACTGAGCACTCACCCACTGAAGACTGAAGATCCCCAGGTTTTCATAGTGTTACTTGGACCATTTTATATATGCTATCCTTTTCTGCTTCTTGTTTAATGGACAAATAATTCAGTGGGATTGATTCTTTCAACTACTGTATTGTCCAGATAGGAAGCACCTAGCAGAGCTTAAGTTCAGAGCCTGAATATATGCTGAAGCAGTCTGCCTAGCACTCTGTGGGGAACAGATGGGCTTAAGAGCCTGTTCTGAGATGGCACACCAGCACCAGTGAGTATATTTGCTTGTATCATCTAGAGGCAAGAGAGAAAATGTCCAGCTGAGTCCATGACACATTCTCTAAATCAAGTACTCACTGCTGGGTTCTGCTACGACACTTCTTCCACTCTCTTTCAGCCCAGGAAACAATTTCTTCAGAGGATTCCTCTTTCCTCACTGGCCACAGGTCATTCACCCCCAAGGACTGCTGACAGCCTTTCCAGAGGAGCCTGGAGAACACACAGACTGCTGTAAGGTAAGCACGAAGGATTTGTGGTCCTTCTAACATTTTGAAAACAGATGGGCTTTAAGTTAGTGCACCACAGTGAGCACATAGGGACCTGCATATCTAAAACATTACTCAGGGCTATCCTTTCCCAGAATAAATATGAATGCTCAGAAATAGTAGTTTTGCCTCAAATCCCTATGCTATGTTCCGTGAATACAATGAAGATTTGCAAGTAAGCCCCAATTTCTAGGCCACAGTGAGAGTTGGGTCTTGGGCAGTGGGGGACAAAGTTCAGTTTAATTTACTCTGTGGCTCAGTGAAATGCAGACAAGGTCTTATCATGGCAGACATTAGACCCATGGTATGTAATCATTTTACTTTTGATTCCTGAGCAGCAGGCTGGGCCTTGCTATTTTCCCCTTGCCCAGCAGTTGTTATGGGAAGGTCTGCAGGCAATATAGGGCTGTGGTGGTTGTACTTTTGAGCACTTTTGAGCAATCTTTTGAGATTGATGAGGTCTGTTTCAAGATTGGGAGGGTACTGGAAGGGTAGCTGGAAGGGGGAAAAGAATTATCTAGAATCCCAAATATGTGTTTCAAATTACTTACAGAAAAGCAAGTTAATTCTTTATAATTTGATCTTGTGAGAACACCATAAGTCCCCAGAGAAAGAATTTAAATCGTTACTGCATAAACTAACTCAGGAGCTGAGATATTTCCTACTGGCTCTCTACACCCTCTTCAATGCTGCTTGTTTGGTTGGTTTCGAGTTTGTTTGGGTTTTTTTTTTCTGATATTCTAGCAAAACCACATCTTTTTCTTACCCTGAGAACCACCAGTATGTGATTTTGGAAAGAAAAGAGCTGCTGGCTTCTGGACACTGATTCTGATGGGAGGAAAAACATGGGTGATATTTATATACAGAAAAGGGCTTGTGTTAGAAAAATGTAATTCCCTTCTGTGCTTCCCCAGAAAAAGCAATCAAAGTTACACACACCCTATTCATTGACCCTGACAGTGTAAATGTATTGTGGAGGATCAATGGGATCAGGGATCCTGGAAAATGAGACTTTGAATAATGTCTTAGCTGGAGGAACAAAGAATATCATTCTTCATGCTCCAAGACACTGATTTTCTGAATCACAGAGCTCTGCTATACTCATACCTCAAACAGAATACTGCAGCACAGGAGAGCATGGGGAAGTAATTTGAGCCCTACCTACTCATTTCAATGAAAATAAAGATGAGTATGGATAGAATAGGGGTTTAGTTTTTCAAAACATACATTGAGAGACAGAGTACTGTTATCCCAAATTCTGCTGGTTACCTTTTAAAACTGTCAACCTTTACACAGAATGACGCATCTTGTATCTCCCAGATACTCGTGTTCCTGCATATCTCCATAAATTTAGCTTCCTGTTTGACGTGAAGCAATGCATCAAGAAAAGCTATGTTATACTTACAGGATTGTTGACAGCTTTAGAGAAGAAGGGAGGATGATCAACTAAGCAGAATAGCACGAGTTCTCCTAGCACCATGCTACCATAAAGGTAAGTTGTAATGTGGTGGAAGCGGTCTTCCAGAAAGCCCTAAGAAACAAAATACTGTTGAGAATGAGGCAAGAACCTTCACATGAAATCAACCGAGAATGGTAACTTCTCTTCTACTAGCCATAAGCTCTGAGTTTTGGTTCAAAGAATGAGGTGCATTTTAAACTGTTATGTAGAACTACTTAAATAGATAAGTCCTGAAACTGGAATATGAGACAATGCTAAATAATGGACACAATTCTTATTTATAGTGATCGTTTTATTATAAGACTTCATAGCAGTCTAGTCAAGTCAGACATCCACACGGTAGCATTATTCAAGGAAACCTGGGTGCTCTAAGGGATAGAAGCTGTTGATATAATAAAACATTTGCCAGGTTTTATTATAAATGGTGTGTTTGAGGGGCTCCATGAAGGGTGCTGAAATTAATTTTGTGAATGGGAAAGAGAAGAAAAAGCCAAGGAAAAAGATTGGTTCTGGAGCTGTATGTTGGTAGCAGGAAGTGGCAAAGTGTTACTTCCACAAAAGACCTGCAGCTCAAGTATCATTCAACGCAGCAGGAACAAGCAAGCTGCCAACTGTCTTCTGTTTAGTGGCCACATATTTTTTTCCCTATTACTTAAACATGCAGTTAACATAAGCTTTTGGCTACTGCTTGTTGTGATGGCAAGGTACAGCTGTTCACCTGAGGAAAATAGCTGCTTATGATGAAGTGTCAGACCTGTAAACCCAGCCAGCACTTCTCCACAAATAAAACATTCACCACAAATACCTGAATAATAAAAATATTTATGCTCATACAAAATCTGGTGTAAGGCCACTTTTTAGTGACAGTGTTCATGTTCCTTTTGCTTTTATTCACATATAAAGTCTGACAGGCTTTCAGAAAACTACTCTGTGTACATTGAAAGGGATACCACAGATGGAGATGACAAGAGTCATTAATCATTTTTCTCAGCATATATTTTAAGAGAGGAGTTCTTCACCTCACATTCAATGAAGCGAAAGTGCTCTGTTGTTTAGAGACTTCATACCCCTGCAGGTTAAAGGTACATGATTCCACTTACTCTTTCCAGGGCATGTTGGACTTTGGAACTAAACATCACAACTGCAGCCATGAATGAGAGCAGCCAGTAAATCAACAGGACACCTGAAGACTGGATGCCCATCATTCTTTCTACTTGGGTAAGGAACATGGCAAGGATCTGCAGGAAAGTACAAATTTGCTCAAATAAATACCTGGTCATGGAATGCCAAACATTACTATCAAATTACAAATACAATAAGGAAAAATCAGATCTAGTCGAAACATTTCAGGATATTCAGAGCTGCAGTATTGCTCCTAAAAGGCTAAAACTGAAAAGTATTATGTGCAATTTTGCACTCGAGAATGTCTCTCCAGAAAGGGTATGTAATAAAATTACAAGTGGGAGGATCTAGGCTATGAAGATGCAATGACAGGAGGGGAAGATAGGCATTTAGGTTGAATAGGAATCCCATTTTATTCTAAACCAAACCATGCTGCACACTGTGTTTATGCTAACCACATGGTTAAGCTGGCCACATGCAGACAAAATAAAGGAAGAATTACCATTGTGATTCCCATCACAGCAGGGCTAATGAGGAATGCTGGAGCCCGTGGAATTCCTTGGCTTATCTCCCACAGGATGAAGAAGACATTAGTAAAATACAGTATTACCAGGATGAATCCAAGAACCTGGGTCAGAGGCAGCAAACACATGTTGAAATGGACTGAAATGATGATGGGACAATCTACCGAACTGACTGTTCCAAGCATCCTGGGCAGTAAGACTGTAGAGGTGGAAGAGCAAGTCTGGGACAGATAACATTAAGGGAAGTAGCAGGAACCAAATGCAAGTACGGGGAGAAGCTCTTATGACAGTTCATTCTAAAATTTTACTGGATTTACACTGACCAGACTTCACCTGAGTCAGTAAATGTCAAAGCAAACACAGAGATGGATCATCAGAAAAGAGTTAATCATATAGAAAAATTAAGTTCTACAACAATGTTGTTATAATGTTAGGATCAAACCCATTCTCCACCCTTACCAATTTGGCTTTGAAGAGGTGGGACATCCTGATATAGCCTTTGGTTTTGTGTCGAAGATACAAGTAGTAGAAGGGAAAACAGATCCAAAGATAGGCACAAGGGATCCAAGCAATGACTGTACTCTCAAAGCACCAGGTAAATCTCGGGGTGTTTGTGTACCACGTCTGGTTCCAGTCCTGTCACAGAGTCAACACAAGTGAAACAGTAAAGCCAACAACGTATGCAGAATTTCACAAGCTAATGCAAGTTTCTAATACTACAACTGAGATCTACTATAACGTTAGAGGAATTTGATTTAGCACTTCAGATGTAAAAGTCATTTGGACTCAGCAGTAGCTTTTGGAACAAATAGAAGTAGAAAGGGGGGAGGTTGGAAAAGTGAAAGATGCCGAACAAAGGGTATCACGCATCACAACTAGGAAAAGAGAGAGAGGAAATTTAAGTTACTGAATGTGGAATGAGAAAAAGTAATTTGGGAATAAAAATATTATCAGCACTTGGGAACCATCAGAGGGAATGACTGGTGAAATGGAGATTAGGGTTAAAGTGTCCTAGTGCATAAAGTGCATCACAACTGCATTTCTTCAGCTGTATTTATAATTCTTCTGTAATTTTTTGACTGAATAGTTAAATCTCATCTGCAAACATAATAATGTTGTAGATGAACAGGCAAGGGTGGTTTTCCTGCAGCATCTTGTAGAGATGGCTCAAGCCCTTTATGTGAAGGAGACAATTCAAATCAGGACTAGAGAGTAATCACTTGATGAAAAGGGAAAGCCGGTAACGGCTCACAAATTCTTATAGGAGTTTATCAACCATGAGGATGGAAATCCATGTGAATCCGTACTGATAACTCATTTGAGCCCTTTGAAAGGTATTTCTGTAATGGGTCACTCAGGAAGGGGCTGATTTCAGTACCCTCCCACCAGCGTAGCCGGACTGGCTCCCACGTAACTCCCATCAGATTTGTTGTAACTGACAGAGCCCCAGGGATTTGGGTGAGCCTCAGGGAGGCAAAGTCCGCAACACCAGCAACCTCTGATGGAAACACACTTCGCTGCTCACACTGTATCTGCTGCCTTACTCGATCCCCCCTCCCCAGCCCCTGCCCCCCGGGGCTGCTGCCCACGGAGCGGCCCCGCGCAGGCGAAATCCGCGCATCCCGGGGTCGGGCCGGGTCTGTCGGCCGCTCGCTCCCTTCGCGGACCGGTGGGGCCGGGCCGGGCTCGGACAGGCCTCTGGAGGGGCTCTCTCTCACTCACCCAGAATCCAGCGGAACCGCACAGCGCCCCGCCGGCAGCCATCGCGCCCAGCGGCGGGCCCTCCTCTCGGTGCCCCGGGGCGCTCCGTCCCGTCCCGTCCCGTCCCGTCCCGTCCCGTCCCGTCCCGTCCCGTCCCGTCCCGTCCGCGGACGGCGGGAGGCGCC
>JAOEHY010025978.1:0-42314 GCA_025447955.1 Psilopsiagon aurifrons
TCACAGTCCCTGCGTCTGCCTTCCAAGACTTGGGTGGTGTGGTCAGAGCATTTGCCAGTGAAGACTGAGGCAAAGAATTATTAAGAACCTCAGCCTTCTCCAAATCCAGGGTAGCCAGTTCTCCTGATGGCTTCCAGAGGGGGACCACATTGTCCCTAGTCTGTCTTTTATTTGCTACATACCTACAGAATCCCTTCCTGTTGTCTTTAACATCTCTAGCCAAGCTTAATTCTAAGTGGGCCTTAGATTTCCTAACCTTGTCCCCAGCTTCCTGGACAACATCTCTGTATTCTTCCCAGGCCACCTGTCCTTGCTTCCACCTTTTATATGCCTCTTTTTTCCTTTGAATTTTCCTCATCAGCTCCTTATCCAACCAAGCCGGTCTTCCGGCCCTCCTGCTGCACTTTCTTCTAGTTGGGATGCAACACTCCTGAGCCACTGGAGTCTACTTTTGTATCTAATAATGAAAGCAAAAATTTAGCTAAGCTAAAGTGAAAAAGCCATATAGAAGAGCATTTTCTTAGTTCAAGACCTTTGGAAAATCTTTCATATTCCATAAATACTGATTTACTTGAGACAGAGAAATGCTAATAAGGGGAAAAAAAAATCCAGGTGCTCAAGTCAGAAGGCTATTGTAAAACAGAGGACTAATAGAACATCGTTTTCAATAGCCCTTTCCCATGTGGGTTATGAGTGTCAGACACAACTTGCTAGTCTCTCTCAAGCAGAGCTTAAGTCTTTCTTCTTGAAAGAAGGTGCTATTTTGTGGATTGCCAGCTGCACCAGATACAGTTGAAACTGGTCAACAGATCAGGAATTCACTGGGGAAGAAACAGGGCGAGACAGACTGGATCTTCACCTGGGACTTGTCTCCTGAAACAGGCTCAAAGGGGCATGTGTATGTTGCAGGTGTGTAATAGCTTTCAAATAAAATTTGCAAGAATCATTCACTCTGTCTTGGTAGAGAAAAGTCTCTTAAAAAACTTGCTCCATTCAGGAGTAAAGCAGAAACAACAGTTTATTTGTTTGATAGAACATCGGTATCAAAAATGCTGTGATTGAAAGGCAGCTACAAAAGTCTAAGGTAAATCACTAGCAGAGGCATAATGGCAAATGAAAACAATAATCTGCCTTGGATGCTGCTGAAACATGAGACTTCTGCAAAGGTGGAAAAAATGCCCCTTTTTGTACCCCTGACATGCAAGGGACAAGGGACTGCTAAGGTTAGGAAACAACAAAAAACCTAACTATTTCAGACCTCAAATTGAAAAACAACACTAATTAAGTAAAAAAACAGGCGGAGACACAGACTGAATCACGGTCTGTCAACAGTGTAATAAACATTATGGAAAGCTGGGAGATGTCCCTAAAACTACCTGCCATTTCATTGGCCTTGTCTCAAGCAGGGCAGCTAATCAAACAAGTCTGGAGACTTGCTTCTGCCATTGCACCAGATATTGGCTGCTCACTCCCAGCATTGACTAGATTTTAATGCAGCTGTTGGGGGAAGAAGTCAAACAGCACTAGAAACTGATAGGAGGACTGCAAGAAGACAATCCCTAAAACCAAATCAATACACTTGCAGTTTAAGATGAGATGCAGTCCTTCTGGGGTTGTCAAACTGCCCAACATTTACTATGGGTCAACAACTAGTTCATATAATTCTCACATTTGTAACTCAACACTGTTTGAATATATGTCACACATAAAATTGCTGCCATATTTAATATCTGAACTAAAACCTACTGGACAAACTACCAATGAATTTTAGAAACTTTAGGGTTTTCTTCTTTGAAAGGTGTGTTAAGGTTGTACTGCTTTTAAGGATAGGAAAAAGATCCCAAAACCAGAAAAGACACAGAAGGTAGTCTTACAAACATTATTTCACCATGGAAAATGATTTATCATTAAAAAGATCTTCCACAACACTTTCAAAAAGACAGAGGTTTAAACTATCCTGACTAATCCCTAAAAACACCATCAAAGTAAATCTGCCAATTTTTCTTGATACTGATTTATACGTTTAAGAAGCTGGTTACAAAAATATCCCCCAAAACCAAACTAAATCTTAAAATTAATGGAGTTGCCTCTAACTGTCACACAGGACACCATTTTATGCTTTTACACATCTTGCAAATAGCCATAGATGACAGTAAATATTCACTCTGACCTGGTAATTTTCAGGTAGTTTTTGTGACTTGACATGCTTTATTTGAACACAGCCAATGCCAATAGATAATATGGATTCCTCCATCAGTGGCAAAGTCCCGGATTCCTGTACAGATCTCACTTCAACCTGAATTCGCCTAGATTGCCCCTGCCGAAAAAAAACAATTGGAAATGTTTGGGAAAAGAGAATAACAAATACTAGAAGCTTTATGACAGAGAGACCTCTAGTGGCAGTCATTCGCAAGCACCATTATGTTTTTATTTTGTGAAGAACATAGTAGCGAGCACTGCAATCTCGGTGTCCCAGTGTTGAAGAGTTACCCTTCCGTTGCAAGGATTTGTATTTATAGGATTGATACATCTACAGAAAAATAAAAGTTCAGCATTCAGCAACTTCCCAGTTTACTTTTCTGGAGGATTTTTAAAACATACACTTGCAGGTGGGTCTCTTCCCCATCTATAAAGGAGGAGCAAAAAATTAGTCTAATGTTGTGAGCTACTGGAAGTATAGTAAACTTGACTGAAAATTCTTACCCACTGGTGCTATCAGTGCAGCACAGTAACTGTTCTTTATAAAACTCACAAGGGAAAAAAGATGGAAAAAAATCATCAAAGGAGCTGGGAAGTTTGGAGGTTCAGCTTGTATCTGACTTTTACTAAGTCCTTGTGTGGGCAATAGCTTATCATTTTCAAACGTTAACTACTCAGTTAAGCATTAACAATTTAGTGTATGTAGACTTCGAAGAACAAAGGAGTGGTTGGCCGGAAGGATCAAATAAAGGGGAACTCTGAACCTCTTTAAAAAATTATGAAGTCCAGTCGAGACTGATGACTGCTCTGGCAGGTGCTATCTCAGAACAGAACATAGCAAAAAAATTGCCTGTAAGTATTTGAACACCTCAAATCTGAGCTTATGTACACTGCCAGCTTCACAAAACCCCGAGGGACTTCACTCTCTTCCACTTTTTGTCTGCTCTACACAATAACTTATTTTGTGTCCATCCCTTTACCATACAAAATAGCCACTTCTTGGCTTTCTGCAGGCTCTTTTCACAGCCAAAATATATCTGCCACATTACCTGTCTGAGCTGGAAGATGCCTCCTGTGCACACATCCCTAGCAGGAGTCACCTCAACCGGGCAGTATTCCCCATTCTCATTCAACTCTAGAATTTGAACCCAGAGTTCTACTTTCCGCGTTACTTCACTCCACCTGCAAAATACGTCAAATACAGTTTCTCTTTTTTCTTTTTTCCATAAAGAAAGAAGCAACACAACAGATTAGTTCAGAATGCAGACTGAAGAAGCAAAGAAACAAGCCAATACATGCAGCATTTCTAAGTGTATATAATCATAGAATTATTTGAGGAAAGGACCTTAAAGATCATCTAGTCCCAACCTTCCTGCCATGGGCAAGGATTGGGTTACCAGCTGTACAGTTCTTAAAATTTTACTAACAACTATTTCAGTCACAAATCAGAAGTAAGCCTTTGCAATCTAAAACCCAATTCCACTGCATTTTAACATTTATGCTTTGAACTCAGCTACTGCCACAGAAGCCCAGCGTGGTCAGTCCTAACAGAAGACAGTACAATAAAATATGATGCTGTCTCACAGGCTTTCAAGATACAGGGTACTTTCCTGAATTTCAGGAACTCCTGTTGGAGCAAGTCCAGAGAAAGCAACAAAGATGCTCCGAGGGCTGGAGCACCTCTGCTATGGAGACAGGCTGAGAGAACTGGGCTTGTTCAGACTGGAGAAGGAAAAGCTCCAGGGTGACCTCAGAGCAGCTTCCAGTGCCTCCAAAGGGGCTGACAAGTAAGCAGGATAGGGTCTTTTGACAAGTGCCTGTAGCGACAGGACAAGGGGGAATGGCTATAAAATGACAGAGGGGTGATTCAGATGAGATCTTAGGAAGAAACTCTTCCCTGTGAGGGTGGCAAGACCCTGGCACAGGTTGCCCAGAGAAGGTGGAGGATGGAGGGTGGCTGCTCCATCCCTGGCAGTGCTCAAGGCGAGGTTGGATGGGGTTTGGAACAATCTGGTCTAGTAGAAGGTGTCCCTGCCCATGGCAGGGGGTTGGAACTGGATGAGCTTTAAGGTTTCTTCTCACTCAAACCATTCTATGGTTTTATAGCCTCTTTTTTCCATCTCCTCTTTGCCATATTTTCCTCACTTTACTTTTAAATTTCCCTACATATAGCTTAATACTCAGAGTGCTCAACAAAAGTTTAGGCTGGAAGTAAGAAGAGAAATAACTGCCAATAAATTAAGGTGCAGAGCAGCCTTCTAATTGGAGAGGCAAATCAAGGAAAGCATTTAAGAGAATACTACTAAGCACCCTTTGGGGACAACAAACAAGCAGCCCCCTTCAATGTGAATTACCATACTGTTGCATATTTACTCCAACTGAAGTAATTAGCAACATGGCTCTTCCAGTGGAAGCACTACAGGGATGACATTTCATGGCCAAGAATGAATTAGAGTCAGACCTTGAATAAATATATCAGCCTACAGTCAGGACAATCTCTTGCTGTTTTAGACTTGATAGCTCTTTCTGGAGCAGTCTAGCATAACAATATAAAGGAAAATAATTAGCTTGCTCTTTTGTAAAACACAGATTGAGTTTGCCTAGATAAAAGGGGATTCTAAGTCTTTCAAGTTTTACTACTTCTAATTTGAAATAGGGATGGGCATTTCTCCTCTTTCACTTTTTCAAAGCCTACTGACACACTGCATGGTGGTTTTCCAGTAAACAGTCTACAATCTCGAAAACATTCTCAGTTGTCCTCAGTTCAAAATTTGAGTACTTATCCCAAACCTGCCTCAGAACTGGGCACCTGAGACAGGGATTTTCCTGAAAATTCTAAGCCAAGGATCTATTTTCCGTATTTACCTGTCACGAAGGCTGCGTGTTTTGGCTTGAATTATTCCCAAATCCCACAGGGCTGGATTTTTTCGGTCACCACTCTGCTTATGCCCATATACTTCTATTGCCAAAGCACCATCATAAAGATGTTCCATGAAGTCTTCAGAAATATTTACAGACACTTCCTGTAAGTGACAAATTGGCTGATGACTGTGACTACACAATGACTTAGGCTTAGAGATTTATTGCCCTTGGTTTTAATATAAGCATGAAGTAAAGCCATCCTGGTCTCCAAACCAAAATACAAAGGGAAGAAGGAACTATCACCTTCTTTTGCAAAATCAGGAGGTAAGGCAAAGATACATGACTGACTGAAGATTAGAGTCTATAAAGAGCTGAAAAATGACTGCACGCTGTTCCAAGACATCATCTGACGGTTCCAAAAAAATTAAAATCATATTTTCTAATATTCAGTCAGAAAATCAAAACTCATCAGAAGGTACTGTATTTATTTTAGAAATTATAAGCTGAATAAATTGCTCAGTGTAATGATAAATGAAAAAGAACGAGAGGAGAACTCAGATAATTTGTCTGGGATTCATCTAAGCTGACTTCATCTATCTCTGTTAATGATGCCTCCACTCAGACAGTTGCTCCAAAGTCAATGGGAAGAAATGGTCTGTTCTAAGCTACGTGATCTAACTTTTTACTACTTTAATCTACTACATTAGGATAACAGGCATCATGTCCCAGGACTGGGACATTTCTCTCCACTACATCAGAGTCTAAAGTGATTCATGCTCAGCAGCATCTTTACTGTGGGTAAGCTAATATAAGTCTCTCTGCTGAACAGATTATTTGCCTTTATTAACACCCACTTCATCTTCTGTGATTTCCACACAAGTGAACAGTGTAGAATAATTAAACTTATATGGACTCTGAAGATGTTTAAGTTCTTATTAAAAATGGTATTACGGCATCACCCTCATGAAATATTACAATGTGAGTGAAAATGCCTCCAGTTTCATTAATAAAATAGAAAAGGAAAAAAATACTTTACATTGCAGTGATCAAAGACAACCATGCACCGTGGCTCCTTGCTGACAGAGGATAAGGAAGGATCCACCTCAGGTGCAACATCTACTGGCTTCAGTTGATCCCAGAAAGTATATTTGCAGAACACAAAGTTGGAGAGATGCTGTGGCAAACCTGTAGCCTGAAGTATTTTAATCTAGAAAAGAGATGAGAAACGAAGGAAAAGCATTCATTCATTAGACATAGAATTAAAATATTTTCTGTTGGAACAATGTTGTTCTATATCCAAAGGATAGCCAAAAAAACCCAACAAACCAAACCAAACCACAAAAAAAACCTTACAAAATACAAATTTCTGCACCAACACGGGCACAATATTTTGAGTGCATTGGCTGACCATGGTCACTAGATGTCATCAGGCACATATTTCTTGGGAGTAAAAGCTTGAGGGCTGAATTTTACAAACACACCAAAACATCTTGTTTGTTTTTAACGGTGAGATGTAACAACAAAATTGTCATTTAAGAAGGTGATGTGATGCTAGAAACAACACAAAAATAAGTCTAACAGTACAGAAGTAGCCTGTCCCCTCTCATTCAAAATCAAAGGCAAATAGAAACCAACATGTTTTGAATGTACCTTCTGATCTAAATGAAGCCACCATATTAACCATGCTATTTAATAAACTTTTATTTTCCATTTGTCAAGTTAAGATAAAATTAGATGGGCTTCTATAGTAAGGCAGCACTCAAGATCCTCAAGAGGATATGTTTCCTGCAACAATATCCCATACTGCTTGCAAGCACTTGGGAGCTCTGTGAGACAGAATAAAACACAAAAAGGAATACAACTGCCTCCAAATTGTTCATATTGTCCAGAAGCCAGCACTCCCTCCTAGTGCTTTTTATCTCTCTTAGCTGTAGCTTAGCCTATCTTGTGTTTCACTACAACACGAAACTGCTAGTAAATACTTCACTTTCCTTTTATTATTAACGATAATAAATGCACCTGTATGCATTTCACAAACTAATATTTAGAGAGAGAAATACTGAGAATGATTCACAGAACAATGGGAGTTTATCAGGTTCTGACTCCTTTTGAATTAGTGTAGCTCCAATCCTAGAGCACAGATCTTTCATGTCTTCCAAGACTATAATGAACTTTATGGGCATATAGTTTAATTAATACCTTGCAGACTTAAAAAATAAAAAAAAAAAAAATGAATCACGGAGACTGAAAAGAACAAACCCCATCTAGTTATCTTGTATTATTTAGCCACCCCAGGAATAAAGTACCATGAGAAAACACAGCAGTACTTCAGGACAAATACTGGGCCTCAGGTAATTACATAAGGCTATGAAAAAAATACAGCAAGAATATTAAACTCTGTGCATACAACTGAATCATTAGGTACAGCTAAACTATTTGCCCTATTTTTATTATTTTTTAATCCTGAAACATCAATACAATTTCATATACTCAGTGAGTACAAAGACAGGACTCTGCCTCTGTGGCTGCATACTGGAAGCAAACATGATACACGCGGTTCCGAAGAGACATCTAAAGTCCAGAAGCCAACATACCAGGGGCTTCTTTAAGATTTAAGACTTGGGCTAGGGAGAGAGTAGGTTGCTCATAGGTAGGGATATAACTGGAACTCACTCTGCAGACAAGTTTTCTCTCCTGAACGTCATTTTCATTTGAGTAGTCTGGACCATCCTCGCCTCCAACCAACCTGTCATCTATCTCTCCGCTAACTCGAACAACTTCAACGTGGAGACGACCTGATACCTGATAAAAAAAAGAGTAAGAATTACTTGTGGGCCAGAAAACAGTGACAGCTCCCTCCCTTTTTAGGTAATTACAGCTGCTGCTGCTTCCAGTGTGTAAGCAGGCAACATTTTATTGCTTTCCATTATCTTGTACTGTGCATTTGTTGCATGAGATGAACACTTTGGAGCAAGGCTCAAAAAACCTCTGTTGTAAAATTATAAAGTAATCAGCCACTAGAGTAACTCTGGGAACACCATTCTGCAATTTCACCTTCACATCAGTCTCTAGAGAGTCTGCAAATTTCATGTGATGCACAGCACAGAGAATCATAGAATCATAAAATGGTTTGGGTTGTAAGGGACCTTAAAGCTCATCTAGTTCCAACCCCCTGCCACAGCCAAGGACACCTTCCACTAAAGCAGGTTGCTCAAAGCCCTGTCCAGCCTGGCCTTGAATACTGCCAGCGATGGAGCAGCCACAGCTTTTCTGGGCAATGAATTAAAAACACCCAGATATTGAAGAATGTTACCTGTCACACTCTAGGTGCCTTTGAAGTTGCTCTTACAGTATATATTTTTAAGAGCCTATTCTTAATAGTAGTCAGTGAAAGCCAGTGGGGCTCATACTTGTTTCAAGAAGTATTTATTTGGACTGCTTCACTCACAAAGCTGCTTACAAAGCTTTTCTTCATTTTACAGTCACAATGCTGGGAATCAGAACTGTCTGTACAAATTTAACAAGTTAGTATGTGATTTGCATAATTCCAAATCGTTAGCAAAGAGCTTGTCCACATGAAACTGGAAAATATCTCCTATATGCTGGTAATGAGATCCACAGGCTGCAATTAAATAATTAAGTAAGGATATATTACAGAAGAATGACAAACCTCTCCCTTCTGGTTGATGATTGGAACAGCATATTGTAGCTTCACATCATAGAAGAGGCACTCAAGAAAAACATTGGCTACTCCGATAAGGCTGTGGTTTTCCTGCTCATCGTAGAATGGGTCAGCTCGTCTAAAGTAAGCCCTCATCACCTTCAATCAAATTCATAATAATGTAAGAAAACCAAACTTTTCATGAAAAAGTTTTCAAAGTGTTGCACAACCAACCTAATGAAATAAAAATGGACTCAAGCAATAGGCCAGACTAGATCACAGGAATGGAAACCTGAATTTTACTTTGGACTAAGTATAAGGCCTGTCCTCAGCAAGTTCTCCTTAATGTCACCAGAAAACAGAGAAGTCAGCTTGAACATCAACTGCTATTGTGTTTACATACAGCTTCTTACTGTACACTTAATTCTATCACCAACCTATGCATCATGCAAACAAGTACCAAAGTGACAAAAAAGGCTGAATGACATGCTGAAGATCACTTCAGTACCAGGAAAAGCAAAAGCTCAGAAAAACTTATCTCTTTAGATACTTCCTCCCAACCTTCACCCTCCCCTTCCTGAACCAGAAGATTTTCTCACATCTGCTTAAACATAAAATTTAACAGGGTTGTAGTTTTATCAGCACAATACTGGAGTAATTTTTACTTACTGGGTTGTCTTCCTCACAGTCTTTCCACTCCTGGTAAAGATCCCTCATATCTACCAATCGATTCTCCAGCTTTTCCAGTGACCAAATCTGTTTGCCTTTCCCTTTCCTTCTCACCTGAATTGCAGGCTCACTGAGAATTGCCCCTCTCTGTGAAAGAATTAGAGATGTAAGTAAGTAATTTGTGTCACAACAAGGAAAAGACAGTTTAAAACCAATATAAACCTGAGAAGATCTTTGGCAAAAGTCTAGATTCTGTTCTTTTTTAATTCTAGCTTCAAATTCAAGTATGATAGACTCTGAGCTTGGCTGTCACAGTATATTTGTGCTCAGTTTAACTGTGAAGTCTAATCACAGCTACAGGCACTAATTTCCATGACTTTTCACCTTACATAAGTATTAGAAGTAGGAACATTTAAGCTTTTCACAAATATCAAGTTACAGCAGGCCTGGAGTCCCAGCTAAGATTACTACTGTCTGCAACTTTCAACTAGTGCAAACACTTAACCCTCTTTACCATCCTGTTTCTAGGTGTGCCAGAAGACTGCAAAAAAAAAAAAAAAACCAAAGAAATAAAAAGCAGGCAAGAGAAATTTTTGAAACAATTGATAAAAATTCTAATCCTGGAATAAAATACATCTACTGTACTCATGACAGCATGAGTATCCCCAAAATATTGAGCTGATGCCAAGAACATGAATAATACCAACTTAGGTAGCCAGCCCGAGACGTGGATGTTTGGGTTCTGTTCCCTCCTTCAACTATTTCTAAGCCCAGAACAAATAACCCAAAACCTTTCTGCTCCAGCTCCTTCCTCCACAATGGGGATGACAGCTTTTTCCCAGCTCACTAGGTGATGGAAAGCCAAACGTCCACAAGGAGATGGTGAATACTTGAAGCAGATGTTACCTAACCTACGCAGATTTTGCCACTCTGCAACAGAAGCAAGTCTGAACTTCAACACCGTGGAAAGGACTTGCACCAAAACTTATATCAGTAAAATAGTATATATCAGGTTTTCATGGTAATGAAATAAGGTAAGAATGTAGCATGTGCTAACAGAGCCATATTTAATGCACATGACTAGACTGGCAAACTACCTAGACCACTAAAGTCGTAATACAACAAATGCGAACACTGAAGGGCAAACATACTGAACAATTTAGTTCCGTTAGGGCTACCTTACCTTACTGTTAGCATTAAGGCTTGAAGCTGGGATCTGGAGGGTAACTTTATATTCTGTCCTCTTGTCCAGCTCTTCTCCGATAAAATTTGCTTCTCTCACATATAAATTGGCTTTAACAATCTGCTCTCGCAGCCTTCTCAGGCTGTGGGTCAGCATTTCTTCTCTGAAAGAAGGGGATATGGAGGGGGAGGCAGGAAAAAAAAATAAATCTCAGCATTTAAATACTGAACTGAGTACAAAACAAATCATCCCTTGACAGGAAGGTATCTTAACATCCAATCAGGAAGCCAGCTTCATCAGGGGCCCACTTCAACGCCACTATGCCAATGCACATATCATGGGGAATAAACAAGAGGAGTTAAGAGACATGCACACATGTGCATCTTACTGGTATCACAAAGATGTGGAGGGATAGCTCCTACAAGTGGAGTGTTGGCATGGAAGGATAGATGCTTTTCAGGAAAGACGGACTGGGGTGACAGAGGGGAGTCTCACTCCCTATGTCAATGACCAGCTAGAGTGCATGGAGCAATGCCTGGGATGGATGAGGAGATGACTGAGAACTTACAGGTCAAGATTAGAGGGAGGGACAGGTGACATTACAGTGGAGGTTTGCTACAGAAGACTTGAACAGGAAGACCAAGTGGATGAGGCCCTCTGTAGACAGATAGGACCTGCCTTGTGGTCACATGGTCTGGTCCTCATGTGGGACTTCATCACCTCAATATCTGTTGGAGGGACAACACAGCAGAGCACATGCAATCCAGGAGGCTCCTTGAATGCACTGATGTTAACTTCCTTCTCTGAGTAATACGGGAGCCAATGAGGAGAGAACAAGGACCTTGTTCTTGCCAACAGGAGGGGATGGTGAGGAATGTGAAGCTCAAGGTCAATCTCGGCTGCAGTGACCATGAAATGGCGAAGTTACAGATCCTTAGGGTGGTAAATATCCCCAGTCAGCTGAAGAGAAAAGCCTCCAGACTAACTCAGCAAGTCCAGAGGAAGTCATGAAGATACTCTGAGGGCTGGAGCACCTCTGCATGTCTGCTATGGAGATAGGCTGAGAGAGCTGGGCTTTTTCAGCCTGGAGAAGAACAGAGGCTCTGGGGAAACCTCAGAGCAGCTTCAAGTGCATAAAGGGGCCAACAAGAAAGTTGGAGAGAGGCTTTTGATATGGGCCTGTGGGGACAGGACAAGAGGGAATGGCTTTAAACTGACAGAGAGGAGATTCAGATGAGAAGAAGGAAGTTCCCTTCTGTGAGGGTGGTGAGACACTGACATAGGTTGGCCAGAAAAGCTGTGGCTGTCCCATAACTGGCAGTGCTCAAGGCCAGGTTGGATGGGGCTTTAAGCAACCCTTTTTAGTGGAAGGTGTCCCTGTGCAGGGTGGCTGGATCTAGACAGTCTTTAAGGTCCCTTCCAACCCAAACCATTCTATGCTTCTATGTGGGTTTCTTCTCATCTGAGGAGCAGCCAATATTTACTCCCACAAATATATGGCTTGGTAAGACCCACTTCATAACACAGAAATATTTTTCCAAAGCATCTACTGAAACCTTTAAAAAGACTAACAAGAGCACATGACTCATTCAATGGGACTTCTGGCTCTAGAGAAGATGGCAGGGGGATTGGAACTGTATTACCTTTATGGTTTCTTCCAACCCAAACCATTCCATGATTTTTAGCATAAAAATCAGGGAAATTAAACTGCATTTCTTCTGAGGGAAAAAAAATGAAAACCAACCAAACCAAATAAGATTGTATGTATGAGTTTAGCAGTATAAACAGTAACATTCTGCTGGCTTTGGAGACTTCTCCAAGCTCTTGAGTGGCTTATTCTAGAGTTTCCCCGCCACAGATGTGGATATTCCATTTACAGAGAAAGATTTATTCAGACAAGATACCCACTTGCTCACTGGCTTTCCTGGCAAGCGTGAGAGCGAGCCAACTGTGCAGCACAGGAATCTGGTACCACAGAATATTCCAGTCACAGAGCTAATACCTTGATAGGCTGTCTCAAATATTTTCAGAAATATTTCAAAGATTGCTTCTCTAGCTATATAAATTAGATTTGTATTTTAGCATTACAATGTTTTTGTCATACTCATTGTTTTTGGGTAAGCTTCATCTTCCTCCTCCAGCTGCTCTTTTTGACAGTAATACTGGAAAAGATCATTAGAGGCTGAAGTAAATAACCTCAGTGCAATTGTCTAAAAAGAAGCAAAGGACAGTGGCTCCTCTGTGGTTATTGAACAAGTTTTGCATTGCTCTGGATCAAAATTCTTTTTATCATCCTTCTATTCCCTTTTCTTTCTGCAGCCTTCTAGTTGCCAAGACCTGCCCAGCTCAGACAGATGGATGGGAGTCAAGAGTAAAAACAACCTTCCAGCAGCTGAGTCATGATCCACAGAATAACAAACTCATATGGGAGTCTCAAAATGTCTTCCAATCACCTCCTTGTTAGACAAATTCATTGCTCATCAGGAAAGTTTCTCCTTAACAACAAAGCAGGCACTCATTCTTTCTCATCTGTCCTCCCCAGTCCCCCACAGGAGTCCTCTCAGAAATTCTGCAGAGATATGCAATTAAATCCTGCAAAAATCACTAGCACTAAAGAACTTTAAATGAACACACCTGAGGGTCAGATTTGATTACTCACCTCTCCTCCGCCCACTGGCGTAAGCGCTGTTGGGCACTGGGGGAGTGAAAGGAGAACCTGTCCATGCTGCGGAAATGCTGCTTCTCTGGAGACAATCGCCTTCGTAATTGCTCCAGTTCATGTTCATACATCAGTCTCTGCCGTTCAAGTGCAGACCTCTTTTCCTCTTGATGTTGCTGCTCCAGGCTTTGCAAGATTGACTGCATTGGATCTAAGCAGATGTTGAAAATAAAGGAGCTAGTACTTCTGGGGGTCAAATTCCTGTTAACCGTAAAATTCAAATTGAAACACTCATGTAAATCAAAATGGGGCAGAGATGGGGGACTCTGTAATATGAGATCTTTCCCATGTTCTGCTACAGACATGCTGTATGACTTTGGGCAAGGTGGAAATGATTATGTTTTGCTACTTTCCTTCCCCATTCTCTATCTGCATTTATCCATGTTAGAGCCTGAGGCAGCCACTGAAATTCATGCTGAGAAACATCCTAGACAGTAAATACAGTTATCACATAAAAGGAGGAAGAGATTTTTCTTGTAATGCATATTAAAAAAAAGTTGCTGAAGTGTTGACCAAAATAAACATCTACAGAACAGACTGGATGGATGATTTAAGAGAACTGAGAAAAGTGAAAGACCAAGCTGGAAAAAACTTCTTCCTGTTTCCCAAAATAATGTCATTCTGGGACAGCTACATAAGACCACAAAAACTAAAGAACATGGTTTCAGAGACAGAAATCAAGGGAGTTAATGCCTGAGTGAGACATAACACAAGAAAAGTCAACAACAACAAAGTGAAAACACTTTGATTGCAGGCTGCAGTTCCACCAGCATTCCAGTTTTGGCTTTTCCCTCAACAAGGGCTGCCAAAGCAAACAGTCTGCAATGTTTTTTTCCTCCCTTCAATTGCAAAAATGGCTATGGTGAGTCATTCACAACAAAACCTCACCATTAGGAAGTTATGAGCGAAAATGTCTGTGGTTAAAACTCCCTGAAGATGCAACCTTGTATTCTGTACATAATTCCAGTAATTCCTGTGGCTTCTTACCATTGCTACCAAGTGCCTTCATAGTGACTTCCATCTGAGCATACTCATAGCTGAAGTTAATCTCACTGGACACTTCACTGGAATTGTCCCCATCTATGTCCAGCTGTTCAACACTATTACTGCACTTCATAGAGTTGTCTCGCTCTTCATCCTCATGATCTGCCTTCTTTTTCTTCTTTGGCAAATTCAGCCTTTAAATAACAGGAAAATCTTTAAAGAACTATTAATTGCTCAACTGAAACAAAGGGCTGCTTTCAAAGACTATTAAAATTAAGTAGATTATCCAAATCTGTAGGCTTTTTCCTTTCAAAATTTGTTGATCTACTAAGAGTGTAGTTTTCCTCAGTGTAAACGGGGGAGTTCAAGGCAAATTAATCTATTCTGCACTCTAATAAAAGAGAATGCCTGACATTACTAAACATACAGTTTACATAACTTAATTTTTGCAGTTGTCATATATCCAAATAATTTAGAGGCTATAATGAAATTTTATCTCTCTTTTTATACAGATTCTTCTTTCAAGCGTAAATGAAACCAATTTAGTTTTAGATTATCATTTAAGACCACTGACTTTTAAGGCATTTCACACTCACCACAGAGGATTTCAAAAACTGAGTCTTTCACTGAAAACTCCTACCAATTATCCTGTCTGATACAGGAAGGGTGCAGGTATGGCTGGAGAGAGAACTCCAGGGAACTCAGAAAACAGTGAATTTGTAAGACACAGATCACTGTATGACATAGGTAAATAATCTAATACCTTATCTGCAAAATCCAAAAGGCAACCTATCCAAGTCAAAGCTTGGATGTACTATTTTCACTGTGGAGGAGAAAGCACTTAGCATTAACGTGGTACCAAGCCACCTTAAAGATTCCAGCTCAAAAATTAAATCTCTTCGGTGAGATAATACTACTGGTAACCACAGCAAGGTCCTCATCATCAAGATTACAGTCCCTTTGAAAATACAAAAAGTTAAGTCAAGCTAGTGCTCCAAAATTGAAATCAAGCATAGTTGTTATATTTAGTATTCAAGAACAATCATTCATCAGCACTGCGTTTATACAAGACAGCTGGAGAGGGGCTTTTTACAAGGACAAGGGGGACTCAGTTTAAACTGACAGAGGGGAGATTTAGATGAGATATGAGGAAGAACTTCTTTCCTGAGAGGGTGGTGAGACACTGGCACAGGCTGCCCAGAGAAGCTGTGGCTGCCCCATTCCTGGCAGGGCTCAAGGCCAGGTTGGATGGGGCTTGGAGCAACCTGGTCTCGTGGAAGGTATCCCTGCCCATGGCAGGGGGTTGGAACTGGATGAGCTTTAAGGTCCCTTCCAACCCAAATCATTCTGTGATTATAGTCAAAATGTAAAAGAAATCAGCTCCTCCTGCAGCTTGAATGCTCCACTGACTTTTTTCTTTATACCTTAAGATAAAACCAAGTTGGCACAAGCTTACAATTTCTTTAATGTCTTTTGTACCTGAAGAAGTGGTTGTTTCCCCACAGTATTCTGTCTCCATGATGTAGCTGGATAGGACACACGACAGCAGAACCATTTACGAATGTCCTGTGAAAAGGCAAAAATCTAAAGCAAATACATCTATATAAGTTTTTCCTTGGTGTTTTTTTTTTTTTTCCCTAGTACTACCTTCTGCATTGTAAATAGTTAGGGAAGAAGAACAGGACTATGGATTGCAGCAAACAGGCAAAATATCCCCAGAAACTTCACTGATCTACTGTTTCATAAAATCCTCAAAAGCAGCTTCTTTTGACTACTTCTGGAGTTCAGTGTTTTTGGACAGATATGACAGCTATGTCTGGGGAGTATAATTAGAGTTTAAAAATGAGGGGCCCGGGAAAAGATAATGTCACTAGAAATAAACACTTTTCACAGAATTTTGAAATACAGACACAAAATAGTAACATTTGAATAAGACATTAGACACTTTTGCTATAAAAATGGCTTAAAGGCAATAAACTAAGAATACTCAGAAACTATTTTTGTTTCAGAATCAGATTAAGTTTGAAAATATGTCTATAGGATAACTCAAATTTGAAGGCAATAGATAACTCAAATTTGAAGGCAAACTCACAATGTCATCCAGTCCCTATGTCCTGGTCAAAGCAGGATCAACTACAAATGAGGGTAAATGTGAAATTGATGAATTTCGTGTACCTAACAATAAATTACTAGAGATGCTGACAATGCATGCCATTTTGTGATCAATTTAAATATACCATCTGCCTTTCAAGTACTGCTACTTAATCAAATAAAGCAACAAATGCTTCAGCAGCTCTTTGCATATCAACAGATTTCCTAGAAAATTAATTCAAATTTTGACAGTTACAGCTACACAGCTGCAAATCAGTATCTCATTGCTGAAAGCACATGCAATTTGCTCATCCTCTCTTTGAGAACTTACAACACCATCACTGAGAGAAATCTCAGAAATGAAAGATGAGTTGACAGAGGGCTAGATGATAACAAAATGTGAAAACAAGACACAACAAGTAGAATTTTCTCACTTCAAAACAGAAAGAAATGTTTATTTTCAAATTATCTTTTTGCACCAGTAATCATAAAATACAAGATAAAACTACAATTATCATACAACAGGAGCTGTATTTTATTCCTTTACCTAGTATTTTTTTTAGGTGTTAACATAACCTGTCCTTCTGGGGTGATGTCTATAATGCAGTGTTCAGGAAGAATTCCCATTCCACACAGCTGGATATCTTGAGAGTTGTCTGAGCCTATTAATGTGTGCTCCTGGGGAAAATTAATTCAGATGTTAGCAATGGGTTGCGAAAGTTCACTAGCTCTAATTAATCCATTCTCCTTCTGGATGTATCTTTTTATGTAGATCCAAATTTGGAAGCTACTTAATACTTCACTTAGAAGGGAAAAAGAAGAGTTAAACATTGCAAAAGCAAATCCTTGCTTTGGCTAACAGTAACAGGTAAGGAGCACTCAGGAAAGTTTACAGACAACAATTAAATCCTGTGATGAAGAGGTTTCTATAATTTAACTGCAGAAGCCAATGCCTTGGGATGCTGTAGAAGCCAAAAATAAAAGAGTTCAAAGAGGAAATAAGGCAGGTTCACAATGGTTAGATCCACAGCTATTATGCTGGTTCCAAAAGCTTAGGAAATTCCTGAAGTACTCAAGGCATGAGGGATTTGACAGATGAAGGACCGTGCTACACATGCCCCAAACCATCCATTTCTTTTTTAGGTAGCTCTAAGCAATTTTTGAGGAACCGATACAATAGCCTGGATAAGTCAGGTCAAGTCGTTCTTCAGTACTTTTAAGATCTAGGTCATCTGCAGCTCAGCAATCTCAGGATTTCAGGCAAAACAGGTCTAAGTCATTTTATCAGAAGAATTTAAAAGCACAGGGATTTCAACACCAGAATTCTCAACTAACAATACAAATCTGTGTTATTAAAAAAGCATTAAAGTAACTGAAACACAAAGCCTACCCCATGCAAAGGGGTTTTGCCTAAAACAGGAAAGCAGCACAGCACCACCTGAGACTTTTCTGCTGGTGCTGATGGGCCAAGGCCTGTTTCCTGATTAGGCTTTGGCCTCAGTGCATTCTCATCATGTGTTCCCAATGAATACCACAGAAGCCAGCACTGCTCCAACAGTTGTCAGAGCCAAGACTGATTTAGCAGCTTGAATCATACACAGGACACCTACATGAAAGGTGTCTGGAAATAATTCAATTCTTCTTCCAAAACCTCAGCTCTTTTGTCCTTTTTAATGTTTTTTAGCAGATACAACATTAAAAAAGTTATTTCTCTTGCTTTCATGAAGATACTACAGAGCAACAACGACTGATTTTAAAGAGGATAACGTATTTCCTACGACCGACTAAACCAAAACTATCTTTCAGCCCAATTCCTAATTTTGTGGCTGTTTTGAAAGTTTTTACAGACCACTTCAAAGAGAAGAAAATGATTTAATGTGAAGCTCAGACTACTGATGTTTTTACACCGATAAAACGTTAGAACTTGCGCTGTAAAATGTGACGTAAAAATTGGCGCACTTCATTTCTCCTCCTGGCTCCAGATCACATCTACGGTTTGTTAAACTAGAACAAACTGCCCAAATATTTCAGTGCAGAGTCCAAAAGTCACATCACGTCTTTTATGTTTAACATCAGTAATGGGGACTGCATAACAACAGAAGTGCTAAGGCAGAACAGAACTTGATTTTCACTCCTGGCAAGTTCCATGTAGAAGAATAAAAATGCATTTTATAAACTGCAGACAGCAGTCAGAATTTGGACTGCACATGTAGAAGCAAGAGGATTATTGATATGCCCAATCTTTATATAAAACATTTTCTGCGTAAAACGTTGTGAATGTTGGCATTAAAAACAAAACCAACAGTCCCCTCCCCCGCAACCAGGAGACAGTTTCTTAAAGAGAACACTTTTAAATTTCTTTCAAAAAACCAAACCGAAACTATAAAATACCCAAACCTTCCTCTGCTATGAAAAATTAAATTTGAAAAAAGGTTGTACTCATTTTTAATGAAGGAGTGAATACTGGAGAATGCTTTAGATGTGCAGCTTTGATAAAATATTCTAAGTGTACCTCTGCTAATGGCGTTAGAGCTTAATTCTATTAAAAAAGTATATATTTATTTTTACCTTTAAATAGTATACCAGAAGTTCATTGAGAGCTGGATCTGCATTCAAATTAACCAGGAAGCACTTATTATCCCCAACTTTAATTCCAGAAGACTGAAGAGATATGCCAAGGCTTTCCAACTGCTTCTGACGCTCCTGCAAGAAAGTAGCCATTAAAATTAAGTGGACTCATGCACAGACCTTCAGAAATGCATTTGTATCTGCCAAATCCACAAGACAAAATGATGAACTGCTACTTCTGAAAAACGTAACACTTCTGCAAGAGATTAGACACAAAACCCCTAATTATATGAAGCTCTGATGAGGGTATCTGTAGCTTCTTGTCCTTCCATCTTTGCTCTCCGAGGGCTACGTGCTACGGTCTCACACAGTTGCATCTTCCCAGTGGAAAATGAAAACAGCCAAGAGCAGCACACTATAGTACTGTAGGAGCTTCTCCATGACCTCACTGGAACAGCAAAATGCTACCACAAAGACATCTCTAGAGCCCTTTATTTTCCCCTTTTGAGCTAAAAAGCAACAAGTTAAGTTAAATCCCTGCCAAGTCAAGCTCCATGTCTATCTTTTGTTCCAGAGCAATCAAAATGACAAAAAACTGGCAACCTGCTATTTAACTAATGCAAATAGCACTTCCTGCTGAACAAGAATAGTAGCATTTTGGATGGTGTTTTGTTCTTGTCAATAGACTTCATAGAATTCAGCAACAAAGCATTACTGTGCAAAAATGTACATCTCTGAAAGGGAAGTGTTTGGGTAAAGACAAGAGCAATGAAAGAGGAACATTAAACGTTTCTGACTTCAGAACAGAAAGGGCTTCTTCTATAAAAAGTATTGCAATAGAAATGTTGAGGATTGTTCCCAGGACCATACAGAAACTGAAATGAGACTCACTATCCACAACAGCAAAAAACATTAAAAAAAATAAACCTGGAAGGCGTCACACAATAATTAGGGGGAAGCAGAAACAGGGGAGGATGATAATACTTTAAAACCTCCTAAAATTAGCAAAGATTATGTAGGAATAATGCTGGAGTATTTATTAAGGTTCTGCCCTTTACCTAGCAATTTGCTTTGTATTTAAAAACTAGGTACGTCATACTAGTCAGTGTAATTCTCTGCTCAGCACTGGAGCTATATCAGGTTCAATCAAGAGTAAAACTGCAAAGAATAGCAAGCGCAATTCGCTTGTGATTTTCTCTACCCTTTTTCCCCACACACCTACAAAACCAACATAATGGTCCTCATAAGGAAAAGTCGTGTGTGTGAGAGGAAAAAAAACCCCAAAGAATAGAAGAAAAACTGCAGTATGATGTCAAAGATCTCTCTTCCGATCACCAGTGCCAGGCTCCGAAGTTCACAGAATCCCTTATTATCTACAGAGGTAACGTGTTGCCCAAAGGAGGACTTGGTCCACAGTCAAAATCTCACAGGATTAACTTACAAATAAGCCTGTTTCTGTTAACTTTTGCTCAAGACCTAACGTTAATTAACTTAAACATTCAAATTACATTAGAAGTATGTCAAATTTTCACTGAAAATGTTTAAAAATTGCCTATTCAACAGTCTTCAAGGCTTTGAATTATTACTGCCGCTCCATCTCTACAAACGGCCTTTGATGGCCCTCATTCTTTACGAGGAATCATCCTTTCCTCGGAAATTTACAGTTACCTCTCTATCCTACCTGCCTACCCTGCTACAGTTTGACAAGACAGATGTTAGGGGATGCTGGCCAGAAATAAAGTCACATGACAAGCCATGATATAAATGCATTTGACCTTGGACCTGTCTAAGAGTACTGTACTGGGCTTGCGTGGCAAGATCTTAGTAGTCAGGGGAGGACTACAGGGGTGGCTTCAATGAAGAGCTGCTAGAAGCTTCCTCTATGTCTGACAGAGCCAACAGTAGCTGGCTACAAGGCAGACCCCTGCTGTGTTACCGTCCATCAGTAACAGCGGTAGGGGCTCTGGGATAATGTATTTAAAAAGAGTAAAAAGTTATTGGAGAGCAGCAATGTCAGTCGGAAAGAGGAGTGAGAAAACATGAAAGGAACAGCTCTGCAGACCCCAAGGCCAGTGAAGAAGGAACAGGAGGAGGTGGTCCAAGCACTGGAGCAGAGATTGCCCTGCAGCCTGTGGCGCAGCCCAGAGTGAGACAGGCTATTCTCCCACAGCCCATGCAGGTCCATGGTGGAACAAATATCCCCTTGCAGCCCATGGATGACCCCATGCCAGAGCAGGGGGATGCCCCAAGGAGGCTGTGACCCCATGGGAAGCCTGTGCTGGAGCAGGGTCCTGGCAGGATCATTGAGAGAGGAGCCCAGGCTGGAGCAGGTTTGCTGACAGGACTTGTGGCCCTGTGGGAGAGTCACGCTGGAGCAGCCTGCTGCTGAAAGACTGCACCATGTGGAAAGGACCCACACTGGAGCAGTCTGTTCAACAGACTCTCAGTTCTGAAGCATCGTAACAGACTGCAGATTTAGAGACAAAGAGCAGGAGAGCTAACACAAACATGCAAACATCAAGGCAGATTTAGTCTGCAGCACTGAGGCCATCACTCTAGTTTTTCAACCTCCTCACAAACTCAGGGTTTGTGCCTAGAAACTACTGTGTAAGATGAAAGCAGAAATCTTATTGTTATTTTTTGGCTTTTTCCACTCTTATACACAGGGAGGAAAATCCATGTATGAATCTGCATTGAAAGCCAGGAAGCCCTTGTAGTCACAAGCAGTACTTCCTACAATGGATCTTTAAAACCAAAATCAGCACAGTCTATCCTAATTGTGTCATCTACAAGAGGGCTTTGTATCAGAGGCTTCACTTTTTTCTTATTTATTACATACTATTCATCACCTTTCAATAGTCCTCCCCCTCAAAAGTTCCCTACTGCAAACACATACATCAGCGTTTGTGTGGTAAGAACTGGAGGTGCCAAGCAATAATCATGGTAACCTGCACAACTTTTCAATGCAACTGTCACATTCAAATATGGTCTGAGGCCCTAAATATCAGTGTATGAGGTCTTAAAACACACAGGGATCCTGAACAGTGCTATTTTTCAATATTTTGAATGCCCTTTGCCTTGTGTATTGAGGCTCTGTGTAGATAACCTTGCATTTAACACTCAATGCTCCATCTCCCATCACAAAAAACGACTTCACTGTCTGACGAATATAAACCCCCTGTAATCCTCTCATCCACGGATTATTATTTTTTAAAAATAACTTCTCCATTTGCATACAGTAACAATTTATTATTGTCTCTGGAATAGTAATCTGGGAGGCACCCAGCTATCACAGGAATTAAGTGAAGCTTTTCAAAAGGGCAGTAAGCTTGACCTACTTACCCTAAATGTGGGGAGATATTCAGACTATGAACGGACAGACAAAGGAAACAAACCTGTTTTTCATTAAAAGAAAGGAGGGGGAAAGAAAGCAGCAAACCTGTGCTATCTCCTCAGTTTTTCGTAATTTTTCTTCCCAGGTCACAGTCATTTCCTGAATCAACTTTTCTGACTCCTCCAACCGTTCTTTTAATTCTGGCGATTTCATAGCCTGCAGAAATAGAAGAAGAAAGCTTGTTGTGCTTTTTTTTGATTCACATTGCTGTCACACAGATGGGGAAAAAAAGGAAACACAACTTTTCTCATTTTTTCAAGGCATACTTATCAGTAAGTAAATGGGTTTTTAAAATACATATTGCACATAAATGCAGAATCCATCAAAATCTTAGTTTAATTAGTTTCAAGTACAGATACTGAAGTGGAGTTTATAGACTTCAATGCAAACCAATTACATGATGATGGCAGATTTGCACAAAGATATTAAAATGCAAAATGAGTGTCCCAAACAACTCATATCTAAACCAAGCTTGTTCCTGAAGATACTGCTGATCTGGCCAGCCACCGTCCTTCTCAGCTGCTCTGTCAAAATGGAACGTGACATCTCGGCCACTTAAAATGATATGCCACCAAAATACTTCTATTGTTCATTTTGATATGGCCTGATGGGTGTGATTGTTTTCTTTCTGCGGCAAATATGAACCCATCTGAGGTGTTCTGGTTATCTGCCCCTGCATTTATTTATGTATTTTATGAAGTGGATAAAGCCTAGAAAGAAGCCTTAATGTGTGTTTCCAGATGCACGAACTCAGTTTTCCTGCTAATCCATCATAGCTCTAATTTTGTTCTGTGAAAAAGTCAAAGGCCCATGTTCTACCCAAGGACTAACTTGAGATAAGAAGTTACCCCCCACCATCGCCCCCCCATGCATCAAACTGTTCAAAAACTGAAAGGATATTTTTCATGCTTCTTTTATTTACATCCTCCAGTCTTGGTACTGGTATATTCCTCCTCTACTATCTTGGACAAGAAGCCTGTGGACTTCCTTCTGTCCAAGATGAAAATGGTTTTGGCTGATAGGTATTTATGCAATGCCAATTAAACAATGCAAGCATTGCTCTCCATCGCACACTCCCTTCCCACAAAGCCAACACTCTTCAGAGGAATCCAAATCAGAGTGGCCTCATTACACTGCAGTTTGTGCAAGAAAAGGAGCAAGTGTCAGGAGCAGAAAATCCTGTTCTAAGACAGGAGTTTCCTCTGCCTCAAGACACAACAGTAGAAACTGTCAGCTGATGTGTCCTGTGTAATCTTTTCCAGGTTTGAATATCTAAATACAGGATAAAAGGGAACATCAGTTCCACCTGGGGAGGAAAATGAAGCCTAGGCAATCTCAGAACAAAGATATGAGTGATAAAACACCACCAGTGCAAAGGCACTGGATGCTATGGATGACAGGCAGATGAAGCCCAGTTGCTCTCGAAGTCTAAATCTTGTCTGGCCATTTATTTGGACCTGAGGCAAAATTACTCAACATTTTCACATGCTTCAGCTGTAAAATGAACTAGGTAATCCTCCTCACTACCTACAATGCTTACATAAACAGATACATGGGCCCAGGTTTGCGCCAGACCTGCACATGTGCTTCTACGCTGAAAGCAGTTAGCTTAAATTCCCAGCTTAGGAAGGACAATCTGGTGGCTTGGCACAGATGTTAAAACATGGGATATCAATTCTGACAAGAACAGATGCGGGGGTGTGCAGATGAAAAAAAAAGGGGGGGAAGAGGCTAATGCATTACTCTTCTGGGGGTAAAAAGGTGACCCATCAAACTCTGTTCTGCTTTGGCTGTTTAGGAGAGAAAAGGATACTGACACCAAAAGGGAGAAAAAAAAAACCCAAACCCACAAGTTGGTGACCTCTATATTTGGAAACACTTTAAAAATGTAACCTGGCTATCCTAATGGGTCAACACTTTTGCCCACTTCAAGTTGTTTATACACATTTCTGTAAGAACACATAGATGGGCCAAAAATGTAATAAACTAAGAGGAATACAAGACAAAGAATATGGATTTTGACCTTTTGACCTTTGTTGAGTGCCCTCTTAACAGCAAACTACACCATTTTTTCCATGAGCTTAGGCAAGGCCGCTAAGATGACAACTAGGGTGGGAGTTTAATACTTGGAAAAGGAAATATGTATTACTTCATATTTAGGAAACACTACTTCATTACTTTGGAAAGCTGCCATTATTTTGGCATTAATGCTCACAAATGAAATAAATAGGAAGTATTTGTATGTCTTGGTTTACTGTTATGTCTGCGGTTCATATTTCAGAGCAATTTTTACATATTTAACTTGAGATACCTTAAAGAAACTGACATACACTTACTGGATGCTTAGCGTATTAGGCAGCTCAAATGAGAACTTTCTAACATCGCAGCCAGCATTTCCTGCATACCTCATGAGGCAAATATTGTAATCATATTTTTTCTGAATGGCAAAACAGACAGATTATATCACCATTGCTTTGCCACATTTGAAAAGAGAACTCGGGATTATGTTAGGTTTTGGCCTTCATCTAACATTCAGACCATGCTCCTTTCACAATTTCATTGAGGCAGCTATGCAGATATTCATAATATCAATTAATTCCTGTATGAGATTCAATTGAGAAGAGTTAGGCTTATAAGCAAGCAAGCAAGCATTGTTTAACAGAATTCACACATCACAGGATGTAGCCACATTGAATTCTTAAAACATACTGGCTAAGCTCTGTGTATAAACTAGCCTACCTTAAGAGTCCACCCCTATTCCTGCCTCCACCACCTCTTGCTTTTGATCTGTACCTCACAATAAAAATAAGATTGCTCAGCAATGTGTTCAGATAGAACCTGGTATCTCATATTATCACATGTGTTTCAAGACTTATGTATAGAAAAATGGAAAGAAGTAATATAAAGGCTGATTCCTCCTAGACACCATGCAGTTATTCTTTGTGACTTCCATTATTCAAGTCAGGTAAAAAAATCTTGAAAGGGTTTATAGGTTTTCCTGACTAGTCAAGGCTACAATTTGTACCTCTGCTTTTGTGAGCTGTTCTCGCAGCTTCTCCACTTCCTCACGGAGCTCCCGAATAATGCGAGCATTGGGGTCTTCATTAACCACAGCATGATTAACAATGTTCTTCGCCCGGTCTGCGTACCTCAGTGTTGAAAGGGTCTCATCGTAGTTGTCTGCTGCCGGGCTTACTGTTGCAACCATAGCAGTTTTGCTGTTGCCACCAAGGCTATCCTGGAAAGTGGTACAGGTTATAAAATTAAAACTAAAGGTCTCTTTCATTTTACCTGGTCAATGAACTTAGTGAGTAATAACCTAGGGTTGGGAGGAGATGGGGCAACTAATAATAGGAGCATTTCTGACAGAGTTCCTTGGTTAAAAATTAATATTTTAAGTTGTGTAAATCAAGGAAAGATGGTATTTTCAATCTTCTTTCATTATTTTTTTAATGCGAATTTAAGAAATGTCATTCTTGGCTTTTAGAATCAGTTTTATTTTAATCAGGAATGCAAAGAGTCCGTTGGGTTTTTTTTGCTTTATAGAGCCTTACAAGCACTTCAAAGTTGTAATTGTTTTCACTGCCTAGGTTTATAAACCAGAAATATAAGCACTTCAGCATTAAACTTCTCAGACAGTACTGAAGGAACTCAGGAAAGATCATGATGAATTCAGAATATCCTATTTTAAAGACTGGAAACAAGATATTCCCAATAAGTACTAATTTAAATTACTTAAAGATCTCCTCAAACAGTATAGCTAATTTTATTCTTCTAAACACTTCAGTATGGGGCCCCTCCCTTACACCCCCGCTTACACAGCTCACAATCTAAATTGAGTTATGTAAGAAATTACCCTTTTGGAATTTGGTTGACAGAGAAGGGCGTGAAACCACATTCCTGCAAGGCAGTGTGCTGGGAGGGTGGGGGAAGGAAGGAAGGAAGCATTCAGTCCTTGACTGATTGTGAAATTGTGGTTTACAATTTTGGCTAGTGTGAAGGATAAAATATTCTGCTTTAACTATTGCAGCAAATCATTCTTCTGGTTGCTTGGTTTATTTGGTACTGGGTTGGGGTTTTTTTTTGGGGGGGAAGGGAAAGAGGGTGGAAGGGGAAGAGGGTGGAAGGGGAAGAGGGTGGAAGGGGTGTGTTTGTTTTTTACCCAATATCCCTTTCTGAGATAAACCCTGCTATTAACTTTCATCTTCAATAACCCATGAAATCTAGGTCAGGCATTGCCATTAGAACAATCTGACTTCATTAGCTGCTTGTCTACCCATTTCAATTACAAAGCACACACATAGCATTTCCTAGCAAATGTTAAAACACCCTTTCAGTATTTCCTTAAGACCCTCTTTTGCTGCATGATGCCTAAAATAGCTTGACAGCAGCATGGCTGCTTCAGTACTCAGACAAGCATTGACCACACAGACCAGCATTGCTTTGTTGCTACCTTGGTAGCACTGCTGTCTTTGGTCATGCCAAAGGGCAGCTAACTAATTTGATAGAAAATAAGATTTCATATGTATATTGTTCAGCACAGGGAGGTACACCAGCAGCTAGAGAGCTCTTGCAGGAAAGAGTATTTTATACAGAAATCAACTGAAAAGTATTCTGACTGATTGAATAGCTAAGTTCAGAGGAGGCCATAAAGATGCTCCAAGGGCTGGAAACAGGCTGAGAGAGCTGGGCTTGTTCAGCCTGAAGGAAAGGCTCTGGGGAGACCTCAGAGCAGCTTCCAGTGCCTAAAGGGGCCAACTAGAAACCCAGAGACGGGCTCCTGATGAGAGCCTGTAGGGACTGTACAGTCCTATTGGACTGTAGCTATTCAAAACCTATGCCAGACTGCCTGATAAAAGTTCATGCATGAAACTGTTGTGCTGATTTCACTGGTTTCTTTAATGATAAGCAAGAAAGGTAGACAAATAGTAAGCCAGCCTCTCATTAGCAGACAATGTCTGCAAATTACCCTGGCAAGGCTGGGTTTGCATGAGATAGACATACACAGTGCAAATAAGTAAGTTTAGTTTTCTAAGACTAAGCTAGCCCAGACTTCTCTAGCACCAAGTTTACTCTAAAAACAAAATATAGACATCAGAAATGATATTTTTAATAGCAGCCATCAGTAAAAGTCCAGGGCTCCTGACTACAATGGGAAAACAAGACGTTTGTGCTGATATGATTTGATAAAACCAAGAAGTACTGACAAGATAATTTGGTTCCTACACATAATCTGATGCTATCCTTCAAGCTTCTGTCTGCAACAGTATTTTTCACTTGGTACTTTCATCTAAATATTCTCAACAAAATTAAACAAAAAGTGTTAAATCTTGGGGTCTCCTGAACACTGTTTGTTCCTTAGATTTGTGGAGTGAGCCTATATGACAGATAACTCCTAGTGTCAGAACACATTTACCCCACTTCAGCATCATAATTAAAAGTTGAAAGCTAAAGAGAAAGACAGCTCACCATCTCATGGCTTCTACAACCAGGCCTCTTCGAATGAATAAATCCTGCCTTTGATCTCAATTAAAAAAAATGTTTAAATATTCGCCTTTCTAAGTAACACTTCTCTTCAATGAGCTTGTTTGTAAAAAAATCCAAAAGCCCCGAACATTTTGTTTGCACTTAACATTGCTGGATGTTAAAGACACAAAGAAGGTTTGCTTGAAAGAAGGCAGAACAAAAGTACGCTTCTATTTATGAGCTAAAGCCAAGTGCTGGGTATGCCCATCGTCATCGTGGCTACAATGCATCAGACAGGTGCTAAACAGGAATTTCAGTCTGCTTGCTGGATTTGTTTAGAAATGGAGCAGCATAACTAATTCTAACAACAAGGCTAGAAATTTGTTAGAGAAGTTTCTGCTCTGCTTGCTCAGACTGTTACAGCCCCATCAAGAACCCAAGCACATGCTGATGGAGCAAACTGAAGCAAGCTGCACACTGGTTTTGTTCCCATCTTTGCACAGAGCCAAAAAGCACTTGTTTAATTACAGTAAAAACTCAGTGTGACTATATAGAGGCAAAAGTACATTTAAATGCTAAAAAAGTCTTAGAGCAAGGAACACTATGACACGAGGGTTTATTTTACTGTAGGAAAAGTACAGACACTATTTCTGTTATGCCATTCTGATTTCTATGTAGCTCTCATGACTGTACTACTTAGTGACCAGTATCTGTGATGTTTACACTGGGAGAAGAGATAAATCATTTCACAGTAGTCATGCTAAAGGGCTCATTAAAAGACAGCACGCAGAAAAATGAAGGCTTGTGATGCCAAGGGGTTACACATGCAGAGATTTTATTTTATTTAAGCACTGAAGTCCACTTCGTCTTCAAATCTCTTTAAGGAAAACGAGGCTTTTAATTTCCACACTTACGTATAACCTGCAACTAACTTTCTTTTTCTTTCCACATGTGCAGCTAAATCATAGGGATGCCCAATCGAAACAACATCTAAAACCACTGCTAAGAATGGGTGAGGAAGCAAAGCAGAGCATTCTAGACAACCAAATCTAGCCAGAGCACCTACAAAAGACAAAAAAAGAAAAAAAAAGGCTGTGGTGCCAAAATTCAGTTTCTTTCCAGATTATAGCCTTCTACTAACAAATGCCTTAGCTGGTCCTCGATAACAATAAAAGAGAGCACAAGGGAAAAAAGGAAACCTGGTAAGTTAGTATTTCTATGAGACACAGTTATGAAACATCCTGGCAATCAAAGGATGAAAGAAAAAAAATTTAGCAAAATGACAGCTTACAGTAAAGAAACAGACATCACCTACATATGACACCTAATTCACTAATCCTTCAAAATCCCAGCCAACAAGGCTGCTCAAGCTGTACCAAGCAGGATAAGGAAAAGACAGACAAGCCACCTTCACTAGCAGGCAAGCTTTTAATGCAAACAAGTGGTTACATTTGCACTTGCCATTCATTCAGAACATGGGAGAAATCCTTATGATGACAATTCCTAAAATCAAACTTGTACTCCCAGGATTTTTTGTCATCAGGCTACCCTGCTTTACTGCCATTGTACCTAGGAAGTGGGAAGAACAACAAACTCAAAAGCTTGCCTTTTAATTTGCCATACATAAGCGTCATACTTAACAATGTGTTTCTTCATTTAGACTTCACAGATGATCCAAGTGCCATCATGATACACTCATTTTCCCCAAAATAATACCAAATAGACTCTTACACAGTACTGACAGATGTAACTGTTCATTTCACAAGAATATGATGTATTAAGTCTTCTGACCTGTTCCTCAGACTGTAACTGGGATAATGCTCTGCAATCACACTTTGCTGACAAAAGTAGAGTATATTAACAAATGTATTAGACAATTAGGAAAAGGCAATAATGTTTATCAATAACTTCAAAGCTAACCTTGAGAGCATGTAAAATTCAGCTGCATGTGGCAATTAGCCCCAAGGTTGTGTGCGAAGCTGTATGTAAACTGATGCATAATATACATATAAGACCATTATAAGTCAGCAGAAGACAGGGAACACATTTGATTTGTGGAGATACTAATGGCTAACATCTAGCTAATTTTCCAAAGACAGCAGATTGGTTAACATCAAAACGAAAAAATGAGGGAGAAAAGAACAGGCTTTTATTTTACTGAATGGCACTCTTCTCCCCTTCTTCTCACTTCTATTTGTCTTTAAAAAATCAAGATCAGAGTACTTACTTTAAGTAACCAAGTGAGCACAGAATCACGATAAGGAACAAATTTGTTCTTGTTCTTGCCAGCAGCCTGATCTGCCAGGGCAGAAATAACCAGCCCAAGGGTTGTGAGGGATCTGCACAGAAAACACAAGCAACCATTAACTAGTGTAAATATTCATAAGACAAATGTATATTTAGATAGTGACTTTCTCTCCAACAATGAGCTCCAAGGAAAAGCTTCTTAATACAGTTATTATTCTTTTCTCACAAAAGCTCTTCTCCTTGTTTTCAACCTTAATCATCATGTCTTCAAAACGCAATTATGTGGTAGTTATAGGAACACAAGTACAGAGGGAAAAATGCCAATCATTTTAAACAGATGTCTGAATGAGATCTCTGCTTAAGACTTTGGTATGTCAGAACAAGAAGTAAAGCGAAGAAAAAAAAACCAGCTACAAGAGCTTATACTGAATTTATTTCACAAGCATGCTGTATTTAGCAGTCATGATTGCATTGAAGAAAAAAAGTAAGAAAAATAAATAATCAGAGCCTTACTTGTTAATGTTGCTTCCTTCTTTCAACCTATCTCCTGCAGCACCTGTTTTAGTTGCCCTTTCACTACCGGCCAAGTCCACCAGACTCAGCTTGCCCACCTTCTCTCCAGATGTCTGCAGAAGGAATCAGAGAACAGCTACTTTTAGTTCACTTGAGTTACAGTCGGATGTGTTTTCTAAGAAGAATCAAGCTTTATCTCTTGGTGCAGACTCTGCAGCTGTTCCAAGACCTCTGAAAGTCATTGAACTTGAATAGTATCCTGTGTTAACTCACTACCTGCTGCTTAAAAAAGAACAGAAGTATGTGAAGTCAGATAGAGTAATATCTTCAAGACATCTCAGAAACCTCCAGAGGAGAGCTACTCAGAGCATATTAGTACAGTTTAAACCAGGAAGAATGCACAGGTAGTACAGGTGAAGGAGTCACAAACAAAGACATGGGGTTTACAATCCCATCTTGAAAACAGTCCTCTAAAACCCTCAGATTTTATACCAGGTTGCTTCTGGTTTTCAGAGACAAAGAATGAACCTCACAAGAAGCACGTTATAATATACAAAATTTATTACAACTGAAAGGTCTCCTGTATCCTCAATGTCCTCCTAGAAAACAATTCAAGCTACGTGAGTATTTAAACCCGTAACACACAGTTAGTTACAAACACTTTACTCTCATTTGACACAAAACACCATTCTGAAACACTCCATGAATTTCATATGCCAATACAAAGTGGAAAAGAAAACTGCCTTTGAGAACAGTTTGCTCACATCATGCTGCTCTCCTGCAGCACTGACAATTTTAGCATTTTGGTAGCACAGTTACAAAGTGCTACATTCCTCTAAATGAACAGGATAATTAGAATCAATATGCTTTCAAAAATGTTACTCTAAGCTTCTCAAATATAATGTAATCATCAGGCCATACTGAAACAAGTCATTTCCAGGACTGAAAGAACCAGCAGATCAGAGAAATCTGTTCCAGAAACTCACACAGTGGTCACTGGAATAAGCAGATAATCAGAACTACCACCTTGCATTCAGGCTAACCATGACCACACAAAACACACGTATGATAAGCTCACAGTTTGGCCACAGCAAAAACACAAGGACAAACTACATCAAATCAAGGAGCTCAGCACAGTATGACTGCTGATTTGAAGTGTAAAGAGATTAAAAAAAAATAATCAAATAAAGAAAAAGGAAAATTGTTTTGGGTAAGAAGATTGGTGGAGAATGAGAAATGAGGGGGAAAAAAGCCCATATGCTCACTATGTTTTATATTGCATTCAATAGTTAGGAACGTACACGCCTTAGATTTGCTCCATTACCACTCAATTTCTCCAAACCTTTAAAGATATTAAAGAATTGCCAAAGCACTAAATCTATTAACAATTTGAAGAGTTTTAGTATGGAAGATCTATTTCAATTTTAGTTCATCACCATTTTCTGTGAGGGATTAAATAATATTAACACATAAATATATTTCACACACCCCTCCAAGGAATATTTAAATATATGGAAATTTAAAGAAAAACAATTTCACATTTAATTGTCTATTAGACATTTATTATATACACATAAAAATAATACTGCCATACAATGCAAAATTTTTCAAATTACTAAGTGTTCTTGTTTCTAAAAGTTGGTCATTTATACATATTTGCATGAAATAAGCTCTTGAAGGAGATCACCACATGTATACTCAGGTATTCATGTATTTTAAATCTACACACTTTGTCTTTAGTTCTCCCCAAAGTCTGTACAGTATACACTATTGCTCAAAAAGTGTTCAGTTTAGATTCTAGGAATAGATCTTTCCTGCCCCCTCCAGCAGGTCTGCTGCAACCTGAGTCCTGCATTTTTGCTTTCCATTTAAAAAAAACCCTCACATTTCACTTCTAAACCTGTTCAACTGATTTCCCTACACTGCAGAACAAGCCCATGAGCACTACTAGAACTTAGCCAGCCAAAGCCAGAGCTAACCTGATTCAGCACTTGCAGTGCACAAAGGTAGGAGACTATGGCAAATGGCTTCCTGAGATGCCTTCCAACCAACCCTTTCTATGAGTTCATGAAATATATTAAAGCAAGAGACACAGATCCAAGCTTAACATTTGGGCTTTGTAACTTGCTTTACTCACCCCTGACTGTACATCATAGAGTGTGTGGGTAAGGATGATCTTGAAGACTGCATGGGACCGACTGCTCTCCTCATTCATATTGGTTGCAGCCACTGTTCGAGATTTGTTGCCTTCGGACATCAAGGACTCAATGTCCTAGATACAATTTTCACAGTCATAAGCATATATGCATTAACATTCTTTTATTATCTACCAAAACAATCTCATTTTGGTAAAATATAGCAAGGATTTTCTCACTAAGCTTCCTGCTGTTTGTTCATAAAATGTCAGAAAAAAAAATATTGTGATCTCCCCTTTAAAGAGTAGAAATGGTGCAATGCTGTGACATGCATATTTATCCATTACCTCTACCTAGATATTAAACATCAAGAAAAATAATGCACCTGGCTGCATAATACTCAAAAGCAAAGAAAAAAAGTGAATAAACAACAATTCATGTTTGAGCACTTGAACATTTTAGCCCCAGTTGTCAAACACATGTTCCCGAAATCTGTAATACTGACAGAAGGCTCAAAGACAGGGGGGAATGGCTTGAAACTGAAAAGGGGAAATTTAAATTAGCCATTAGGAAGCTCTTCTCTGTGAGTGTGGTGAGGCGCAACCAAAAGAATTCTAAAGATTCAATAAAAGTTTTATTAAACAGAACCACACTAAACAGGCCATTACATTCCTTCTCCATATAACAGCTTATAAACTCCTTTGATACATTAAGTTGTGATATTTGAGAAATACACAGCTCCCCTGCTTCAGGGATTTACAGCAACCCTGCAAAATGGCTAAAACTCTGGAGTCCTGGCCTTGAATTTATTTATGCATCTCTGCCTGGATGACGGTAAAAAAGCCCCAAAAAAACAATCAAATGGGAGACCACAGACCACTTTGACTCTGTAAGCTGCATCACAAAAAAGCTCCTGGGTGACATGTAAATCAAAAGCACACAGTGTGTCTTGGCTTAACAGAAACCACCACCTAAAGGTTGATGAGAAACTGCAGTAGGAAGGGTTGCACCATTTTCATGTTTTGCTTAAGATGAGAGACTTCCATCCCATATTTATCAATTTGTCTCACAGTACATTTATGCTTCTTACAAATTTACTATCCAGCAAACAAGTTTTGTGTAATGCCCTCATGTATTTGCCTTGTAAACAACCATTAGCTTATAATTTCAGTGTGCCTGTGTGCGATCAGTAATGTGTGCGGGCAATGGCATGACAGCCAGTGACACAATGTGATACTGAAAGACTTTCTCTGCTAAATCCTGGTTCTATAATCAATCACAGAACATTTTGTCATGGACACAGTGCACGCGCATCTTAAGTTTAGGAGGAAAGCTGTTTCATTAAATTGTTGAATTATTTCCAGAATTACTGAAGAGTACCAGATAAAGATGAGTTTCTGCTCTTAACCCTGTTCTCCCTGGTGAACACAACACAACAGTCCTACAGTTCTCTTGCTCTAAAATGCATGTTTCTATCATGGCAATTAGGAATAGCTTAATAGTTTTACTCTACTTAAGGGACAGTACCCTAGTGTTTAGGGAGTCAACACAAACCTCTCATAAAATTGATCCTTACCTTGTAGCTAGCAACGGCTAGCTTGGATAGGCCATCTACATAAGGACCATAAACACTGTGTTCTCTAACTTTTAATGACTGACGGCTTCTGGTTGGAAAAAAAAGGTATTTATAAGCACAACTGACTTAAGACAACATTTATAGAAAGTCAATTTTTCACTGACAGATCTCAAACATTATGGTCTTACAAATACCATAATAAAGCACAGAACAAGGCTGATAATGCAAACAAGAAAGCCTTATGTCTACATGTAAAATTCTGACATATTTTGTCACTTCATAAAAGCTAGTATATTGGTGAATTTACTCCAAGCTTTCAGTCTTACTACTTTATTTTGATTTAAAATGAAAGAATACTGAGATCAGGAAAAAGCAAAAGCCACCCTACACAAATGCCTTAGGTGGGATCCATTAAGGCAAACCGGTTATGGAAACAAAGAGTGTATGACAACACAGTACAGTGCCGCTGACTCACCCTTTTGGGTCAAGAAGATCTCTGACTTTCTCATTGTATATCTCCATGTAGGATACTTCCACTTTGAAACTCTGCTCTTCATTTTCCTCTTTCTGTGCTCTTTCAAAGAGTCCACTACAAAGTCTAGGGATTAATCCAGGTTGGTCAGCAGTACCCATCATTGTGTATGATTTTCCAGATCCTGTGAGAATGAATCTATGATTAGTGTGCATGCACAAGGTTTTTTGCTGCGCAGAACACAGAAAGGAAATAGAGAGAAGAGGTTAAAAAAAAAAAAAAAAAAATTTTTTGCATTTCAGTGAAAGATATTTGTGCAGTTTTTTACTTTAATCAAACCATTATTTGGCTAAAGATTATTTAATTAGAAAGAAAAGTAAACCAAGAAACTTAGCTCAAACTGACAGAAAAGACTTTTTTCAGGTAGATACAGTCTTGCTATAGATGACAACCCACAAAAACCCACGTGTGCCTCAATAAAAAAAATCAATTGCGCAAGCATACCCATTTTTGCACATTGCACTTACAATGATGATTAAAGATTATTCTAACTGAAGAAGCAGAAAATATGAGTGATGCACTGAACTCAGGGATGATCACAGTCATTCTAAAGATTCTAATCTAAGGTGTGAAAAATAAGGGTAGTCAGCAGCCGAGGAAAAAATCGTATTTTTTACCCTGCCCACCTCACAGCTGAAGTTAGAAAAGAGACAGACATTTTTAATCTACATCACATGGCATTTCTGCTGGAACAATGTCACAACAGCCATGAAAAGGGCTTCCAGTCAGAACATAACTCCTTTTGTATCAACAGTATTTCTCCCTTATGTCTGGAAGGGACTTACCAGTTTGCCCATAGGCAAAGATGCAAGCGTTATAGCCTTCAAAGGCATTCTGAAGAATATTCTCCCCAAGGCACTTGAAAACAACATCTTGACCTAAGAAACAACACACACAAGCTAATGCTGTAACGAAGCAAGAAAAGTCTTTTCCTTGATTTGGATTCTTCAGTGATAATGTAATGCAGTTGGTGATTTTCTGCTGTTGTGGCCTAAATCACATTCTGTATTTGCTCCCTACACATGAGCAAGACCATCAGCCAGCAGATGTGCCCCAGATTTATGTTACTGCAAAAATCAGAAGCTGGAATTATCAGGCATATACCTGTATGTACTTAAAACAACATCCTATCAATGTTCATACTCAAAGGTTTTATCAGCAGAAAATCAACTACCAACTGCAGAATTTATTCCAGTGGCGAATGACGCCACCACAAAATATACTTAGCCTGTACATTTTAACAACTGACAGATGATTTTAATCTATGGCAAATAGTAGAGCATTAGACTTTACTGCATACATGTAAGTTACTAAATAATAAAAGTGATTTTTGCAGAGAAGGAATCACAGCTATGTGACATAGTACAAGGTAAGTGCTAGCAAAATATAAGGTATATCACTTCTTTTGTAATTGAAGCAAATCTGTAGGAACAGCTGTTTGGCTCCTTTTCCAAGAAGAGGAGAAATGCTTTACATATTTGGGTATTACCTGTTTAAGCAAACCCTCTATTTTCAGAATTTCTTCTACCAACAGGGGAACTAAAGTCTGAACAAGACATGGCAAAACTTTATGGACTGAAAAGTCCTCTCAAATACACTAATGGTCCTGAAAGCTTTTCCTTTCTCTCATTTATTGGAGTTTGTACCTTGACATCAAAGCCCACCCTGAATTTTAAGCATGCAAAATTCCCCAGCAAAACTACTAATAGCTGTGCCTGGATAATGAAGCACATTAGCAGAATGGTTTTGGACCAAACACTTCCAGTGTCTAAGAGACCATAACATAAGGGATATAGCTGCCTCTATCACTCTGAGAAACAAAAAACTTCCTTTCCTATGTAATTTGTACAGCTGAAAAAGCACTTTATTCTCATTTCCTCACTAAATTGCTATTCATCAGTTATTTGGTAAAGAAATTAAGATCTAGAAGCATGTGCATCTTATTTTTCTTGTGATTATTTTTTATAAATGTAAACAAGCTTATCGAAATCCCAATTTTATAAGACAACAAGTATGAAAGGGATAGATCACAAAAAGTGGCAATTCCAAATATATTTGATATTTTACCGTAATTATTTGTCAAAATGTGTCAGAATAATACATAGAAAATTTGAATTACATACATTACACATTCTCACCAAACCATATGAACTCACGTAGCCCTCTATTAAATTAGGCTTTTTTTAATACACCATTATTGAGTTCTAATACGATGCCAACCTCCCACCAGCACTGTGAAACATGAAATTACATACAGAAACTTTCCCTAAATCCTAAAAAGGATTTGATGCTGTTAAAATTATGGACTTGAAACAGTATTTTAAATAAAGATGCAAATATGAGTAACCCATTATTTCTCAATTTCCTACACTGCAAAGGGTAGCAATGCCTTTTGCTATCATCGCCTTTAGAGAATAGAAACAGGCATGATTGAAGTTTTTCATTTTTCTTTTGACAAGCAGTCATACAGTGGGAGGCACTTCATGCCATATGGTCTGTGCCCAAGAGCAAATATTGTACTTTAATGACATCATTCACACTTGGAGACAACAAGCACAAAGCTACAGTAAATATTACCTGCATATTTTTCTTTGACAGATTCATCCATAGACCAAAAGCAGTGATCGTAAGCAAACACCTGTAGGAAGAAGGATACCTTATAAAAACTGTTGCTAAATCAAACACATTATCCAAATTTTGACAGCATTTTGTTATGCTGGCTAACATCATGCTCCTCAGGGCATTGTGAACATAATATATATTGCCACAGAATTACTTCCATTCTATGAGTTTGAAGCCTAAACAAATAGTGCATTTTCTTACCCTTCCAATACCTAAAGGGGGCGACAAGAAAGCTGGAGGAGGACTTTTGGCAAGGGCCTGTAGGGATAGGACAAGGGGAAATGGCCTTAAACTGACGGATGGGACAGGCTGGCAGTGCTCAAGGCCGGGCTGGAGAGAGCCTTGGGTGGCTTGGTTTAGTGGGAGGTGTCCCTGCCCATGGCAGGGGAGTTGGAACGAGATGATCTTAAGGTCCTTTCCAACCCTAACTATTCCGTGATTCTAAGTTCTTCCCTGTGAAGGTGGCGGGGCACTGGCACAGGTTGCCCAGAGAAGCTCTGGCTGCCTCACCCCTGGTATCATTCAAGGCCAGGTTGGACAGGGCTTTAAGCAACCTGGTCTAGTGGAAGGTGTCCCTGCCAGTAGCAGTGGAACTAGATGAGCTTTAAGATCCCTTACAACCCAAACCACCCTGTGATCCTATGATTATCCCATATGTCAGCCTGTTCCTTGCTTTTATTTCTGACTCTCTACTGTGTAAATCCTATTCCATGCTCTCCAAAAGTTTTCTGTGTGGAAAGACAGTGGATGTCAAGGAGCTCTCCTTATCTTTCTTTAAACCCATCCTTGCAATTCATTTTTCACAAGACTTACTATTTTACAAAATGACAGATGTCCTCTGGCTGCTCTTGCCTACCATCTCCCCATGTCTCCCATCTATGCAAATTAAAAACACAACTTAGGGTAGGAATCTCTTTATGTAAAAGAGAAGTAGGTGTTTCTATACTGTTAAAAAACAGAAGCAGTCATCACCAAAGTGTAAGACTTATAAAGAACAACATAGAGCAATTTATAGTGCTACTGTTCTTATGATAAAACTAAACTTTTTAAATAGAGGGTTCAATCCATTCAAAATGCACAGGCGCCTTTCATCATGAAAGCTGACCTGCAATAAGACAGCGTGTATCTTGGAACAGACGTTTGCAAAAAAAATAACTCCCCATGGTATGTATTTGCAAGAAAAAAACCAAAAATCAGAGTAATATCTGACCTGCAGTCACATAGGCAAAACTTACTCAGTAGGATAAAGGAAAAGGGAAGCGCAACGTGTTGCTCTTTGGCTGTTTATTTCTCCTAAAGCTTCATGAAGGCTGCTCTTTCCCCTTTAGCATTGCACACTCACTTTCTGAACCCTCATTCTAAAATTTCGTTTTATCTGCTAACAAGTTTTTATGCTCCATTTTACTAAAGTAGCAATAAAACAAATCTTGCTTGAGTATTTAAACTAAAATAGTTAGAAAAAATATGCAGGAGTTGAAAATCCACACTACCAACACATCCCTAATTACTACCTATGTTTATGAGAATACTTAATATAGAAAAATCCTTGAAAATTTAATTTTATGCTTTGTTTTGGTTTTTTCTCTATACTATGTTAACGTCCCTGCATGAAGTTAAAAGGGAGTTACTTTAGATCCTCTAACTGAGGAAACAATGGCTTGTTTATTTAAAATTAAGGGGTTTTTTGTTCTTTGAATTAATTATACAATTAAACATGCTATTATAACACCCTAGGCCTTAATAAAACTACTGGCTATAAAATATCGGCATTATAAAATATTGGCTATAGGACCACATCAGTAAAGCTGAATCCTGTTAATGCTAGGGTAGAGATTGATGTCTTCATACAAAGTACAAAGTCTCGGGATCATAAGCTGTAACAGCAAAATGAGTTTGCTTTAACACAAATATCAGAAAATGCTTTCAAAAGCCCACAAACAAGGAGTCTTCCATTCACAGTCTGTAATGCTGAGCATGTATGTTCTCATTTGTTCCTGTGACTCATTATTTGGCACAGGCTGTACAATGCTCTTCTGCACCAAGGAGATGCTTTAAGTTTCTTTCTCAACAGCTGATCAGCTACAGAGCTGTTTTGTTAAAATGCTTTTAATATTTGGATAACCCAAGGCTGAAGAAGTGATACAACATTTTTCACACAGTGACTTAATGTACACTAAAAGTCTTTACCTTTGGTTGGGTCCTGCTGTTCCCCAAAGCATCAGGAGCAGAAAGGGTTTGATATAGGGTTGGGGGAAGAAAGACAAAAGAAAAAACAAACTGTTAGTTGCAGTGATTGTAGCTTAATTGCTCTATCATTAATGCCTCATCACTGGAGCAATGTATTTAAAAAAAATCATTTCTCTCCTAAGATGTCCCCCTGCGTACAGATCCCAAGGCATTTTATAAACCAATGCTCATCTCTTTTCAGGAGTAAGATTTGAGATGCTGCTCTGAACAAGTTGACTTTAAACTCTAAAGCTACTGGTTTTCCTCATGCTGCCACCATCTCTTCCTCATTCACTCCGAGTTTTTTTCCTCTTGTGACACTTCTCTCTAGCTTTGTGAATATTACTATCTCTTAAAAACAAAGTACCCAGACAACGTAAAAATTTCCAAAACCACTTGAACAGGAACTTCGGATATGTTACTCAAGAGGAAATGTCAGAGTTCAACCCGTGGACTTGCCCAACTCTGCTCTCTCATGGCTGCTAGGACCACAGAGCAAACAGCTGTTTCCTTTAAAAGCAAGAGCAGACTAGAAATACCTTTAGTCTGTTATGTACATAATTTAAAAGTTTGTTTAGTTTGTATTTTGCTTGTTTTTAAACAGCAAGTACAAAATTACTAGAGTGATCTTTAATCACTCAATGCCCTGAGAGCAGGTTATGCAGCCTCCCCTTTAGAGAAGACAGAAGAATGCAGCAAACACACAACAAAGGAGCAATATTCTCCTTGTCCTGGTCCTTCTAAACGAGATTAGGAAGCTCTTGACATCACAGTAACAAGTGAAGTCTTCTGGCAAGCATCATTGATTTCTTTTGAACAGAGCAGGAGAAAGACGTAGGAGCCATGCAAGATTGCCCTCAGAGTTCTTGCTGCTCAGATGGGTTGAGAAGCAAGTTTAAAAATAGTAATTTCTCAGGACCACCTCTCAAAAATAATTATTTATTAAGCAAGTCCATCATCTCTTTTTACTCATCTTGGATCTAATATGCATATCTGTCTGACATAACAGGAACAACAGTGACTTTGGATAGCAGTCAGCGTAACCAGCTGTGCTAGATGATTATTTAAGACAAGGTTGCCCCACGACAGGCAGGGGTCATTCAAGTAAGGGTTATTCAATGCAGGGCCATTCAAGTAAGCAGCAACAACATGCACCCTCCACCTGGCTAACTTTGAATAAAAGCTCTTCCAAGGTCCTCAGCAGCATGCTTGCTGCAGACTCTCAACTGTTGCTTCTGGGTGAGTTGTAGATATGGAGGTGTACTGAGGGAATCTCCTTCATCAGGGGCTTTGATACCAACAGAGGACACCGGAGAGCATCTCTGGACCTGTAGCTGTGGCTGCCCCATACCTGGAAGTGCTCGAGGCAAGGTTGGATGGGGCTGGGATCAACCTGGCCTAGTGGAGGGCATCCCTGCCTGTGGCAGGGGTGTGGGACTAGATTATCTTTAAGGTCCCCTTCAACCCAAACCCATTCTGTCATCATTCAAAGACAGAGGCAGAAGGATTTTGTTGGCTTTCTGTGTTCTGAAATGCTAGTGGAGCACTCTGCTGAAGGACTGCCCTTGTAAGCTCCTGCTTACAAGGCAGTCTCATCCCTATTCCTACAGGAAGACCGTTCTTCTTGTAAAATAAGGAGAATAGAAAGCCTAGATTTGAGTTAGAGCTCAGCACTCAGACATGTGACACTGCTCTTAATTCAGCAAGAGGTAGTGCTCATATTCTTCAGCCCAAGGCAGGATTCTAATGTGCAATGCAGCCTCAGTACAGGACATATTATTGAGTATTTGGATTAAAACAGCAATAAGGATACAATATCAGAAGTCCTATCACAGATACATTTTTAAGAGGATGGCTTATGTTAGGCTCTGTAAATCATGAAGCCTAATTCAGACTAAAGGTCTTAAAGTAAGTATCTCATTTTCTAAAGAGCTGCACAAACACACAAAACCATGTCTCACAGCCTCACTTAATCCCAATACAAGCAAAAGGAAGACCTACATCTAAGAAACCCAGCATCCAGCATTTAGGATATAGCAGAGATATCTAGAGCTGTAGTTTGTTCTGTGTACTTTAGGCCAAGAAAAGAATAAATCAGACAAGTTTTTCCCTAAGGAAAGCATTAACAGTGCACACTGCATTACGCAGCATTGTGCTGAGCATGTACGAACCCATCAATACAGCAGCTGTGGTAGCTGGGTCCAGAAATCCATGAAAAGGTTTTCAGCCTGATTCAAAATCCCATGGGAAATTACTGCACCCACAGCAGCCGGCTTAGCTACAAGCACAGATGTGAAGTGCTGGGTGTTTAGAGGCTCCATGCCCAAGTCTGGTGCATTATTACAGTCCATCTCAGCTGTGATGAAAAGGTAAATACCAAACTACAGCATCACCTTCAGAGCAGGGAAGTATCTCCTACAACAAAACCACAGACAATGGCAGAGTATGCAAAGAACATTTTCTAGGGTTGAGAGTGGCATTAGCACAAAACATCCAGAGGTTTGTAATAATGACAACTTGCAACTGTAATGAATAGTGAAGAATTTAAGTTGTTCTAAAGCAGCAAAGATCATGTAGTGCTGTGTCACCTGTGTCCTGGGTTCGGCAGTAGCAGTCATTTTTCTCCTTCTTGGTAGCCGGTGTGGAGCTGTGTTGTTTTTTTTTTTT
>JAOEHY010025979.1:0-15804 GCA_025447955.1 Psilopsiagon aurifrons
GCCAATAGGCCCCCCCCCCCCCGCCCAAAAAGAGACCGCCCCCCTCTGAGCATGCGCTCTGAATTTTTGGTGTCATATACTTTTAAAAGTGAAGCGAGAGAGATTAGCACCAATAATAGTAAAGGTATGTATGACTAGAGTCACTCAAGCTCAGGAGGATATTGGGGAAGATACCATCATGGAAAATAACATCAACAGACTTCTGGGACTGGTCGATGGGCTGTACCTTTCTTCCCCCCACATAGGGACGCCTGTGGGTAAGACTTGCCCTCTATCCAGTGCTTCCCTGGGGAAACTTAGAATCTCTATAGAGTTACTTTTCACTATTACCCGTATATTTCAGAGCCAGGCTGCTAACTTTATTTAGTGCTTGTATCCATGTAACTATTATTTGCATGTGCTTTTGCAAACAATTCATCACCTGCAATCCATAAGAACCTGTACCTGTTGCATCAATAAACTGCATTGTTTCGGTAGCCAATCTCAATCAATAAACTGCATTGTTTCAGTAGCCAATTGCCACTATCGGTAAACCCAGACCAGTAGAGGTTTGATATAGCAAACGCGGTCAGACTGGTAGTTGCAGCTAATTGGACTGGGCAGTGTGGTGCACTATAGGTGAATCCGGATCAATAGAGGTTCAATACAGTGGATGTGACCAGACTGGTAGTTGCATATTGGAGGCATTCCCAGCCCTTCTAGTAAAGCAAGGGGATTTATTTTCTCCCCTTTAATGCAACACTAATGTAGCTGAATTTTTAATCAGATGTATTCTGTAATGTAATGCACATCCTCCAACAGGAAGCCACATGCTTCTCTAAAAAAGGTACGGCAACTGCGGCAACTGTCTGAGTATTGTTGGTTTTGTTTGGTTTTTTTTTTGGGGGGGGAGGGAGAGTTGTTCGTGTTTGGCTTTTTTGATGGGGGGGATGTTTGTTTTGTTTTGTTTCATTTTCAGTAAAGAAATTTCTGGCTCCTGCAGGAATTAAGGCAACTATTTGGAGATAAATATGGATTTCTGTAAAAAAGGGTATTTACTTTTGCTCTCAAGCTCTAAAATCAGTTGAAATAGGAAAGAAGGAGTATGGCACAGCACAGGTTCTAGTCAAGCGTAGATTCCTGAAGAAATTAAATAGTGGAGAGAGAGCAGAGAATGGAACCAAAGTATTCAAATGAATATTCACTGGATTTTAGCTGGAATTTATGGACTCATAAAAGCCTCTCTGCTCTGCAGCAAAATTAATCTTGATTATCTGCTTTTGAACCAAAGTAAAATAAGAGAACATACATACTTCTTAGGCCTATCTTTTCTAATCGTGTGTTTATGGGGCAGGATGGGGCATTTCAAGTGAATAAATGCTAAGTTTTTTTTTTCTTAATTTACCAAAAATGTGCATTCTAGGAATGAAAGGAATGAAAGGATAAGACAAAGTAATTCTAAATGTATATATCCTTTTGGACTAGCTGTCAGATATAATCATCACCTCTTTAGCCATGTAAGTTCAGTCTAAAAAAGTTATGAGAAAATTAGAGTAATCTTAATAAAGACCTACAGACCTAAAGAATGTATTTAAATCACCTACTTAAAAAAAAAAAGCTTGCAAGAAGTTGTCTTTTTGCTTGCTAGATCAGCATACATCTAAATTATAATTCTGAGTGAAAGCCAATTCCTGTTTTCTTTTTCCAGACATATATATATTTTATAAACAAATTATTTAAATTATTCGTTGCTTCAGATGAAGTGTTGACAATACATTCAATCAGAATAGAATGAAAATATCTCATTAAAACTTAAACCTGCTCCCTCTGCAAAAAGTTTAAGGCTTAAGATGTGGCTGGTACAGGTGATCAATTAGAAGGTGGCTTTTCTCCAGTGCGCTGTCGTCACTCTGCTCTCTGTTCTTGTGACTTGATTGTTGGTTGTTTGCTGACATGAGCAACATATTCCCTTAATTTCATTGGGTTTAATAAAATAGGATATATTCAATTAAGTACAAGAAACACAGCCTTATATGAAAGTCTTTTCTCATTTAAAAAAAAAAAAAAGTCTTTAAAAACCTAGTTTTTAGCTTAAATAGTCATTGAGGAAATAATTTCTTCCTCTCTCCCAGCCTTTCAGGCACAACTTTTCTGTTTGGTGAGAAACTACTAAACCCTGCTCAACAGTTAATTCCATGATTAATGTTAATGGGTTTTATAGTTTTTTATAGTTTCTTTTGTTTATTAGCATTTTGGCACCAAGTGAAACTTTTACTTCGCAATAATATGTCACTCTCTACATAGGATGAAACGGTACTGCAAAGATACTGGTGAAAGAGGGAGCTATATTCACTGATGGAGAAAAGTCTGTTTTTTTCTTCCAAACCCAGTTAGTACTTGTTGCCTGGGTGAACAGAAAGCCCATGCAGTTACAAATAGTGTGATTGGAATCATAGAATGGTTAGGGTTGGAAAGGACCTTAACGTCATCTATTTCCAATTCTTTCCAAGAAAAAGTCTTGCTTGTGCCAGCCTAGATGGATGTTAATTGCTGCGGCTTGGGTTTGCTGGCAGTCCACATGCTGAAAAGAGTAACAATACAAAGATTTGTAAAATGCACAATAAAGTCTTATACAGAGACAACAAGAAGGATGGAAATTATTTTAAGTGAAATTGTGGAGATTACCAAGGCAAGCTGGTAATTAATGGCACTACAGAAATGCTTAGCTTTAGTCCCTTATTTTTCTTGCCAGTTGAGGGGCAGCTCTGTTAAGAGGAAAATGCTGCAATAGGTTACTGAAGTCTCTGTCGCTGTTCTAAGAACAGCTTAGAACAACGTCTGTCTAAAATAGGTCAGGAATAGCTTTCATTATATTAGCGGACAGGTAGTCTATGTTTTCTGTGGTCAGTTGAGGGAAATATTCACTATAATAACATCAAGGAGAGATTTACCAGGAAATTCCTTTCTTTGGGAATACAAAGTCCTCCATTTTGTCTTCAAATGAAATCTACTTATGGTAAGACTAATTAAAAATATAAAATCATAGAACAGTTTGGGTTGGAAGGGACTTTCAAAGGCCATCTAGTCCAACCACCCTGCAATGGGCAGGAACATCTTCAAGTAGATCAGGTTGCCCAGAGCCATCCAGCCTGGCTTTGAACTGGTGCATCCAACACCTGTCTAGGAAACTTGTTCCAGTATTTTACCACCCTTGTTGTAAAGAATTTCTTTCTCACAAACAGCCTGAATCTCCCCTGTTTTAGTTTGAAACCATCACCCTTTGTCCTGTCACAACAGGACCTACTAAAAAGTCACTCCCCGTCTTACAGGCCCCTTTTCAGAACTGAAAGGCCACAATAAGTTCTCCCTAGACTCTTCTCTTCTTCAGGCTGAACACCACCAATTTTCTCAGCCTTTCGTCTTAGGAGAGGTGCTCCGGCCATCTGGTCATTTCTGTGGCCCTTCTCTGGACTCCTCCAACAGGTCCATGTCTTTCCTGTTCTGAGGACTCCAGAGCTGGACAGAGCACTTCAGGCGGGGTCTCACCAGAGCAGAGTAGAGGGGCAGAATCACTTTCCTTGACCTGCTGTCATGCTCCTTTGGGTGCAGCCTGGGATACAATTGGCCTTCTGGGCTGCAAACGCACACTGCTGGGTCATGTCCAGTACCCCGAAGTCCTTCTCCTCAGGGATATCCTTAATCTCTTCAACTCCTAGCCTGTATTGGAACTTCGGTTGCCATGACACAAGTGTAGGAGCTTGCACTTGGCCTTGTTAAGCCTCATAAGGTTTGCATGGACCCACCTCTCGAACCTGTCCAAGTCCCTCTGGATGGCATCCCAACCCTTGAGAGTGTCAACAGCACTACTCAGCTTGTGTCATCCACACATTTGCTTACAGTGTACTCAATCCCACTGTCTGTGTCACTGATGAGGATATTAAGCAGTACTGGGCTGGATATAGTCCCTTAAAGAATGCCATTTGTCACTGGTGTCCATCCAGACATTGAGCCATTGACCATCCAGCCAGTTCCTCATCCACCAAACTGTCCACACATCAAATCCGTATCTCTCCAGGCTAGAGGGAAGAGTTTTGCAAGGGACTATATTAAAGACTTTAGGGAAGTCCAGATAGACAACATCCGTAGCCCTTCCTTTGTCCATTGTAGTGACTCCATCATAGAAGGACAATCTTTTTGTAAAATTCCATTGTCCTGCTAAAGAAGATGCCTGTATCTTCATTCCATGCAAAGAAATCTTTGTGAGAGGAAAACAATCAGGAAAGATTATATTTCATCTTTAATATGGCTGTACTACAATAATGCTACTATTTTGAATTTCAGATTAGTTTAATTGAGCTCTAATGAACAAAATTGGTTGTCCTAGTGTAATTAGGATTTCAACTGAATGGTTTAGCAAATGAATACGATGGTAATTATGGCTGACTTGATCTTTCTGCAGCCTGAGTTTCTCAGCTGCTTCTTTCTCTTTCTGTCTCCCCATGTAAAAGGTTGCCAGTGACCCCAGAGAGCAGGCACCAGTACTGCTCTTTTATTCTGCTTACTGAAGCAGTCTCACTGCAGGACAAATTGCAAAGTTAGTGAAAGGAAAGACTGAAGAAACTAGCCTATTACTGGAGACAGGTTGGAGAAAAGTCAGAGTTAATAATTGCACAATGCTGAGTACCTCTTCAAGCTATGAATAGAAGCAGTGGCAATACGATTCAGTGGAAAAAGTATCGTTTGATACTTTGAGAAGTGAACCTTCATAACACTGGTTATGAAATTAATGTATGAGCCCAGAGAACAGTCCTTGTCATCTTTGTGAAGATTAGCTTTGTGAAGTGCGGGGGATATGGAACAACGCAACACTGATCAATGTGATCAAACGCTGAACAATTTATTGTGCGCAGGCGTCCCTTTTATAGAAAAGTTACAGAACAGTAGAACACTCGATAACATGTGATTGGTTAACTGTCTTAGACGAGTGCCAGCAACAGCGCAGTGATTGGTTGCAGTTTATGAAGTTTTCATAAAAGTCCCAAGCAGCAAGATAATGGAGTCTCTCCTGTTTTTTGTAACTTGGGTTTGCTCTCTGGCAAGCAGCTCCTGCTGTTCCAGCTGCATGGCATCCTGGTCAAGGTCTCTGGCAAGCAGGCTTCCTCTTCTTGGCAGCACACGCTGTCTAGAGTTAACCTTCTTATCAGCCTGCAAAACCCTAACAAGCCTTTTGCTCACTACATGAGTGAGGCTAAGTCAAAGGCTGGATAGCTCAAATGTCCACTATCTGAAAGGAATGCTTCCACAGTGAAGACTATCTTTGTGATTTAGTCTTCGCATGAAATCATAGAATGGTTTGGATTCAAGGGCCTTTTAAAGGTCACCTAGTCCAACCCGTCGGAAGACAACCAGGGACATCTTCAACTAGATAAGGTTGCTAAAAGCTTCATCCAACCTTGTTCCTGGATGTTTCAAGGGATGAGGCAACTGCAACCCCTCTGGGCAACCTGTTCCAGTGTTTCACTACCCTCATCATAACATGATTTAGATTTTCCAGACTAATTGTAGCAATGTAACAATTACTTTCTTTGTCCCTCTTTAGGGGCATGAACTCAGCCACATTTATTAAAGATGGGTCTTTGAAATAGGAATAGATACTTGGTGACATATGATTTCCTCAGTTTTCAAATGTTACCTTCTCATTATTTAATAATTACAAACAGGAAGGAACAGCCCTCCCCTGCCACTCCCCCATCCTTCAAATCTGAGTAATACATGGGAGAGCTATCTAGAGGAAAACATAAAGGGAAAGGTACTTTTGAACTCTGCTGTAAGTCTCCTATTCTTTCACTCTCTATTTCTATTTTGGCACGTCATAGACCCTCTGTACCTTCTTCCTTATTTATCTGATCCTTTTTCTAACCAGCCTCCAACAAGTGCATTTCTGTGCAAGTGGGTGTCCTGTCTCATACTTGTTTGATCTTTGATTTGCTGGCAGCCAGAGAGTTTTACTCTATTCAGCACACACAGTGAGAACTCTTCATTAACCCTCCTTACTGATTCATTGGAAGTATATATGGTAGCTGCCAGGGGCAACCTGGGGCTCTATGGTAGCAGCAAGAAAGTTTTCCAATTTAAATTTCAACAAAGTCGGATATCTGAAAGTTGCATATATCAAGCAGAGGACAGACCCAAGAGGGAATTCCTAAACATACACTGTCTGTCAGAGTAGAATAAAGAGAATGAAGTAGTACTCTTTGTTCTGTTGGATATACAGTATCAATTAACATGCTTGAGAGAAATAATAAAGAAATTTTGCAGTTAAGTAATGCCTTTGTCTTCTGTTCACATCTGAAAGGCAAACCATTAGCCTTCTATCATAGTTTTTTGTCTTTCACAGCTGAATTCTGTGGTGAACATGAAACATCTAGCTGTGCTGGCTTGTTTATTTTAGATGGAAGTAAGTAAGTCTTTTTGCAATGGTGTACCTTGCTAGGTATGGGGGACACAACACTGCTCCCTTAGAGAAATCTTGCTATCATTGATACTTCATTTACTGTTGTCACTATAGCTGCTGTCATTCTCCCTGTAAAATGGATTTGTTTGAAATGGAAGGATCTGACTGCTCTTTGTGTATGGGATATCACAGTAACTTGGTGTGTTGTTTTGCCCTACCCCGTAATGAGATTCTGCAGAATATTAGGAAGTATGGCTTAACCAAACACAGGTAAGCCCAGAGGTTTCATGTGGTTTTGGCCATGTTTGTGACTCATCGCTATTGATCTATGTTTAAAGTCTCAAAAGTGTGCTTTGTAGATTATCACTTTTACCTCATTAGATTTACTTACTTCCCAGTACAGCAGAGAAACAAAAAAGATGAAAGAGCTTCATCTGTAATTCTTTAATTCTTCAAACTCATCAACAGAAGTGTATGAAAAACATGCACAGACAGCATTAATACAATAAAGAAACGAACAAAAATATTCCCTTCCCTATAGTGGCATGGATTTCCTTTTAACCCTGATGAGTCTTCACATGACTTCCCTTGACTGCAGCATCTCATCATCTCAAAATATATGACACTGGTATGTTCAGTGCACTGCTGGTTACACTTTGGAACCAGTTATTAAATGAAGTGTTAAAAAAGTAATCATGCAATAATAGTGGGTTGTCCTACTTTCAGCTGTTTGTTTTTTCTTTTACACCTTTCTAGTACTTGGCAAGGGCACTGAGGTTTTCTTTTTTCTTTTCTAGTTGTGTATCTGATTTTATGACTACTTGTCATACCTGCTGTTTCATACATTAACCCAAATGAAGAGCTACCATGTGTTGTCTTCAGACGGGAAAGCCACTCACTTTTTCCTCATAATGTATATGTGAAATTGGAATGGAGAAGACAAAGCAAACCAGTTTGGATTCTCAAACCTTCCTGGGAAGAAATAGAGAACACACATTTTTTTGTCCTGTGATGATGCTCACTAGCATGCTACAGCATGGTGACCAGTGTCTGTAGCATAACCAGCTAACACAATGGGAGCCATCCAGACGCTATCAAACCTAAGCAGCAAATACAACCAAAAAGGAGGAAAGGCTTTCTCCCTTCCTAGCTGTTTTCTGGTGCTCAAAGGTGTGGCAGAGAACCAAGGAACCTGGCATGGAGGTAGTCTGGCATGAAATACCCAGATGCAGAGGGGAAAAAAATTGAAGAAAATGGAAAAAATACGGATTTATATTCATTTTGGAGCACCTGTTTCCTGCAATAGGTATGCATAAATAGAATATGCATGCAAGTGAAAAAGAAACACTATGCACTCAAATTTCCCTAAGGCAGATCTATTCTGTAGACAGAGAACTGAGGGTAAGGCTTTTGTTTTAATAGGTAGTTACATGCTTTGTCAAAATGACAGAGAGGAGTTGATAGTGTCCTGACACCTGGATGCCTCTTCTCTCTCTGTTGTCCATACTTAGTCTTCAGGGAGATTATGAAGCACTGTCAAGGAGAAGATGCTGCATTCTGGCTATAGGTCGGCTCATTTCTATGTTCATTCTGTCACTGAGGTTGATTTATTGCTAGAAGAATTTGCTGTGTGATGAGAACAGAAAAAGACAGTGAGACATGGAAAGCAGAAAAAAGGCCTTTACACGTGGGATCTGCTGTGGCTACCAGGGAAAGTGCCATTTGGTTCAGCACCAAAATTTGGGTCCCAAAACCCTGGGTAAATAATAACCACTTGCCACGGATCTGAATCACAAAGTGTCTGTAAGCATAGAAGGTTTTAGATAGGTGCTGCACATAAGACTGATGTGGTTTCAGCTGAGCTCCCAGTCCAGCAGCCAGTATGGCCCTTAAGAAAAAAAGTACCCTTCTTACTGATGGCTCCTAATATCAGGGAAGCAGTGTTACTTACAAAGAGTGCCACAATCCCTGCAACAATACCAAGCATTTTTAATTTCTCTGGCATTCTGAATGGGACATTCTGCAAGAACACAAATCACATGTGGGAGTGTTTCTTTATTTTCTGTGAAATTCGAACACTTCCACTCTGAAAGTTCAGTAAATCCTCTGAAGCAGTTTGCATTGAATTGCTGTGATACAATGATTCACAAAGCAATCCTACTAATGGACTTAATCAAAAAACTATGTTGAAATAGTTCCCTTGATTTCCATGGGCTCTGGATCTCTCCCATTATAATTAAACAAAACTACAAATTATACTTTGTTCTGGAATTAAACAGGATTTTGATCTTTTTTCCCAAGACAGATCAATTGCATCTCTTTGTTTGGAGAAATAGCATACTTGTGATTTGTGGTAAGTAAAACTCCTGCTTGAGAGATTAACTCTGCCAGTTAGCAATAATCTACGAGTTTGTTAACCTATCCATCTTTGTCTGCCATTCATGTCAGGAAAAAAGTTCACTTGTTTTCAGAAAAGGATCTATCATGACAGAGGTTTCATGCAATCAGAAGTATTTATTTTCATAATGCTGGCAACTTGTCACTGCAGACATGGGTCTGGTGTTATCTTTTTTGTGCACGGACATGAAGTCAGGACATATTCCTGAAAGTCTGAAAGCTGAATGTTTTGATAAAACTGCATCATTAAAGTTCACACAGAGCTGCCAATGTAATGGGAAGGGGTATATCTGTCTGTGTATAATGAGTTAGGTAGGTTAAATCTTCCAAGAAAGGAACTACAGGATCCCGTATCTTATTTAAAAGAAAGAATAGCTTATTCACTCTTTGTCAAAAAAAATCCCTGAATAGTATGTCAGTGCTTTAAAGAACCACCTAAGAATATGAAGGGTAGCATGCTGAGCAAATGGCTCTGTTTAGACCTGAAGTTCATTGTTGTTTTCTTAGCCTTTTCATGTAATGAGTAAGTAAAAAAAAAAAAAAAAAAAAAACAAGCAAGTTTTATCTTTTAGTGTCAGACTGAATTTAACTGAGAAAGCTACCTGAATTGCCTGAAATTAATAACATTTACAAGATTTTTCACTCTTTTCTATGCACCCAGAGGTACTATACTGCTTAAACTACCAATGGTGTACTAAGACAATATGTTTCATTTCTATCAGTGCATTAGAAAGCTCTTCTCCCTCTTGTAAGCCAGATATCATGAAATGTGCTATTACCACTGCATTATAACATGACCTGCACTTTCTTTAAGGAGTCAGCTGTCCTTTTACTTCTGAACTTTATCTGTGATTCAGAGCAGCAACTCTGCAACTAGAATGGTTGCAAATGTGGAAAGAGAAATTAATTTGATGTTCATATACTCCTCATATTAATTTTACTAGATTCTTTCTTGCTAGTCATGGTAGTCAGGGGAAAGAAAGGGGTAATGTGAAAAGAACAATTCAATCAGGGGCATCATTAATGAGCCCCAAGTCAAAATTCGTATTAAACTTGTAGCAAAATTCAATGCCTACAGCTCACAAAGCTCCTAAACTGCCGCCTGCAGGTGCTGGTAAAAGCTGTAAAGTGACTTGTAGTTTAGATTAATGAAAAATTTTGTTCTTCAGGAAATTTCTGTAGTTATTGACTCAAGGACTGAGGTATCCATGTTGCATTGGTCATATTGTTGGCACCATGATGTGCTGTTATCTCTGTCAGACATTTTGCAGCCTGTCCTCTTTTGAGGGATTTCCTTCAGTCTCATGTTATCATACACCATTGCATTTGTTTTTTTGATATTTTGTAATATCAGATCAATTTATGACATTATTTAATTTGGATTTATCAGTGCCAGTTAGCTACACCTTAGCATACTTTTTTTTTCTTTTTTTTTTTTTTTTCCATTTTGAACAATTACGATACTGGATTGGTATGTGCTTGTTTCTTATTTTCCTTATTTTATGTGCATGCCGTAACATTTGTTCCTGTCAAAAAGTGTTATGTGCATGTAACAGGATAAGATTATTCCTCTTGGATAGTGCATTTAACTGTAAATTATCAGATGTTTTCTGCTGTGTATGTTGAGATGTACACCCTTGTACAAAATCTCATGTTTTTTAAACCTTTGGCCTGGAACCTCAGTTTTTATTGTTTTCTATAGCTCTGCCTCCAAACCAAAAGGAAAAGACAAGAAATGGTTTATATCTCGTCCAATATTTTGGCCCTATGGATGAAGGTATGGGAAAGCCAGTGCAATTCACTAAATAAATCAATTTTCAATACTGCTTTAATGCCAAAAAGTACTGTCAAGGGTGCTAGTGAGCAAATAATAGAACATTTCAAATCCAATTTTTCCTTAGATTTACACAACTTTAATGTCTTTGAAAACAAATTGAATTGGTAACCATGTTTTTTGGAAAAGTTTGAAACAATTTCAAATTGTTGGATAGAATTTTATGAGGGACAATATAAAAAAAACATTGATAATTATTTTTTTTAAGGTAAGAAAGGTAAGGAAAGATAGGACAAAGATACAATATATTTTTAAAAAGATTGGAGGCAGGTAAAGACAAAAAGATTGGAGGCAGGTAAAATCATAAATGGGTTTAAAGGCACTGTTTTGGGGTTTCTGAGTCTTACTAAGTTCCAAAATGAGGTGAGATTTTCCATAAGCAGCAATTGCAGCTAATTTTACTTTATGTATTTAAAAAGAAGACTGACTAAAAAGAGCAACCCTTGCAAAGTTCCATAAGTATTCCAAAAGAAAAATTAGTGTCTCTCAAATTCTGAGCTTTTATTATTACAGAAAATTTCCTGGAGTCTTTCAACCAAAGGCATTTCTTAATAGCAAAAATAGATTATCAGATATTGAGCATTAATGGGATTATTATTATTACCGTGCAGTCTGAATATTTTATATAGTTAAAAGATAGATGACTTGTATTGTACCCTTATTGACATTTGTGTATTGGGGAAAAAGAATTGAAATAGAGGGAAAGAGCAGCTAGAAAGAGAACTTACATTGAGGGAAATGTAGAGGTTTTGCAAAAAGCAGCAAAAAGCTCTCTCCTGATAAACACTCTACTGGCAGTAACATTCCTCCCTGGAAAAGGGATACTAGGACATTCAATCTGAAAGAGAATGCACTTGAAAAATTACCATTTACAATCTGAATTTACAGTTCAGAACAAGAAGAAAATAGAAAGGTTGGTCAGAGTCTGAATCTACCAAATTCTACATTGCCTCTGCCCTTGGGGAGGGAGGTAGCTTCTATGGGTTCAGAGCAAATCCCTTGTGAAAGGCTGCTTGCATGATTTGAAAGACAGCTCTGCTCTCAGTTCTTAATAATCTTACTCCCTTGAATGTTAGATTTCAGATTTTGAGCTGTATTTTGCAACTGGCACTAAGGGAAATATGTCCCTGTTAGCCTTGGGTTAGAATTTGTTAGACAGGTTGGGTTTTTTTACCAAAGGAGATTTGGAAGAAAAGTGAAATCCATAAATAGTGAGAATGCAATAGTAATCTCTTTTAGAGCTAGCGGTTTCTGGTTATCTAAGGTTTACACCACTGATTGATTAGCTAGGCAGATGTGTGTGTGGTGACAAATATCTTTAAAATAATTGAGTCCTCAGTACTAAATTTGTTTTTGTATGTGGATCTTGCCTCTTCGTTTCAGTCTGGTGTTGGCACCTACTTGAACAACTCACTAGATAAAAAGGAAGAAACATACTGGTGACATGTAGAAGGAAATATGAACAATGAAATTGGGTAGCAGCAGAGCAGTTTCCTGCTATGATCATAGAGTCATAGAACGGTTAGGATTGGAAGGGACCTTATATATATCACCTAGCTCCAACTGCCCTGTGATGGGCAGGGACACATAATCTTTCACTGTTTCTGGATGTGCCTTTCTGTAAATTAAATTCCACATTTGGGCATCTTTCTGAATACCCAAGCATGTCTTCTCAATGATTCTTTTCCCTGTAATTGGTCCATAAATACCCAGAGAGCATTATCTGTTCTTTTCATGGTAGGCTAGGCAGGAGGTATGTTTTCAGTTACTGTATGAAATATTTTTACCATTCCTTTAAAATCATGTTGGTGCTATGGCTTGATGATTTGGGCATTACTTTTGGGCTGTAGTCATTTTCATATTTGGAAAGTCTGCTTGACAGGATTCAGAAAGTTGCTTGAAGCTAAGAACCATTTAGAGAAATGTATCAGAAGGGAGATGCATGGCTGCCACTCTGTAGATGGACTGAGGAGCTTCTTGGTGTGCATTATTAGCACTGCTTTGGTTTTCTCCTGCATCTAAACCCACAGATTAAGTAGCAGCAACATACTACTACTGTCATGGGAACTGAATTACTTCTCTGCTTGCTTAGATACACTTTCTAAAAAACAGTTTTCAGAACTGGGGAATACACATTTAAACTCTGGCTCGCATTGAGAGCTAATTTCAAATACATGATCAATCTGTATATTAACCTAAAACAGCTAATCGATTAAAAATCTGTTCCCCAGTATGTGTCTTAAAGTAACAGTCAATCAAACACTTGCTTGTTTCTACAGACAGTTTTTGCCAGATATACATGGAATGGCTGCTTTGCATCTTCGGAACAGAGACCAAAATGCAGTGTTACAAGCATGTAGATTACTCTTCCTGGTAAAGAGTAATGTTCCCTTTGGAAAGCAAATGTGCAAATGAAGATGTATTTTTGTATCCCATGTGCATTGAAAAGCACTTATTAAACTATAGTTCATAACTGTTATGTTGTAACTATCTGGAGGGGAAGTTTAGATTGGATCTGAGGAAGAATTCTTTACTGTAAGGGTGGTGAGGCACAAGAATGGGTTGCCCAGGGAAGTTGTGAATGCTCCATCCCTGCTGGTGTTGAAGGCCGGGTTGGACAGAGCTTTGGATAGCATGGTTTAGTGGAAGGTGTCCCTGCCTATGGCAGGGGGGTTGTAACTGAATGATCTTAAGGTCCTTTCCAACCCTAACTATTCCATGATTCTATGATTCTATGGTCATATATCCAAACAAGTGAAGAAAAATTTGGAGCAGGTTGTAAACTCACGCTGTAGAATCTTTGTGCTTAATAGATTCTTTACAATCATACCAGTCAGAAAACACCAAATATTTAATCTAAGCTTCATGTTAGATTTGTCTCAAAGCACGCATTTAGTGGGAGCCCACAAAAAGAAAGTGAAAGTTTTATATATGTATTTTTCTGTTAACTGTTATTTATTGTTAATGTGGAACTGAAGCATATAAGAAAGGAATTATTTTAATATGGAGCATACAAAATGTGATATATTTTTTGCTATGTCTAATAGTTCAAAGCGGTGGTGAACAATGACCTGTGTTGAAAAGATCTGTTGTTTTAATAACATTCTATTCTAGGACTAGAAATGTTTGTAACATCTCAATTTCAGGGTAAGAATTTATGAAATGAATTAACAAAATCTGATTCTGCATGTGATAACATTTTAAATCGTTCTTATTAGTTTTAACCATAATACCATAATGTAACCCTCATTTTTTTTAAGAGATGTAGATTTTTATTTTTTTTTTTAAGTGACGTGCCAGACCTAGAAATATTAAAATTTAGTAAACTGTCTAATTCTGTCTCTGGCAAAAGAAAAGGGAATTTAAGAAAATTGAACATTTTGAGATCAGTAATTTTATGTTACTGTCATTTTATCTTCTTTTTATAATAAAAACAGTATCTTATTTTTGTAATAATCAAGTTTCCCTTCATCTGAAAGCATTTTTATTCCTTTCAGAATGAAGGCTATTTCAGTACTACTTAGTCTCTTACATAACACTCAAGAATGTTTAATTTCTATACTTACATTGCCTGCTTTCCAAAAAGCAAGGCTATTGCCATGTCAGAAATGGATATAGTTTATATGGACGCAGGTAGTAACAAAGTGAAAAATTAGATTTGTATCCCATTAGAAAGTCTACGAATCTAGTTGACTTGTGCTGGGCTGTTGCCCAAATTTTGCTTGATTAAAAAGTTAATTTTATCTATTTAAATATCTGTTATTATATCTATTTTATCCACCTGTTCTGGCAAGGTGGCCCTCAAGTTATTGGTTCAGAGACTAACCACTGTACAAATGCTAAAAAGTAATGACTGTGACTCAAGTTCTAGTTATATTCCGTATGGGAACTACCATAAGAATGTCAGTTTGCATTAGAAGGCAATCTTTCCTTGTCATTTGCCTCTGACACATCCAAGATTTAATCTGACCTGTTGTTTACTTGCAACCTTTGCGCTGAACTGAGAAAACTAACTGCAGCTGTTGGCAAAAGCTGGTTTGGCTTTCATAGCTGCTAGTATATTTGATGACACCAGTGTTTGTACGTCTTTCAGATCTAGTGTTTTTTCAGCTGTGCTTGAAAACTGCTCATTGATACCAAGTGACAGGGGACAGAAAGATGCCTTCAACTATAGAGAAATGAAATAAGACCTTATTTTTTATTGTTCATTACCAGGTGGTTCATTAGCCCTGTGAATATTTGGTTCTGTGTGACTGGAGATTTAAATGGCTTGATCAAAAGAAATTCACCGTTTCTGACATTTTGATGGCATTCATGTGCTGATGGATTGCCTGAGCACTTTTTATTCTCTAACCTATCTATTCTTTCAGAAAGTTGACATAGGAACCCATTTCTCCATTGTGTAGATTATGAAAGTGGAAAATGGAGAGACAGATCATGAATGGTATAAGCAGCTATCTGCTACTTTGGTTGTCTAAATCAAAAAATGCAATTGGTAGCTGCTGCTTAGTTGTGGAGCTTCATAAAGTACGTGGGCAGATAATTCCTAAATTGCCAGGAAAATTCTTGTGGAACTTAAGGAGAGAGATTTACATATATAAACATCCACACTGGTGCTTAGCTAATGACTTTAAGTTAGGTTATTTTGTGCATTGTGTGCTGAAGTTTCTTGGGAGGAAAAGGAAGGATACAGAAATACTTGTGGGATCTACTGCTAGAATTAGAAGCAAGGAGTAGGTTGGATGCCTGCATGTGTAAGAAATCAGAAATATTAGAATCATAGAATAGTTAGTGTTGGAAAAGACCTTAAGGTCATCTAGTTCCTATCCCCCTGACATGGGCAGGGACGCCTCCCACTAAACCATGTCACCCAAAGCTCTGTCCAACCTGGCCTTGAGAACTGCCAGGGATGGAACATTCACAGCTTCATGGGCAACCCAGTCCAGTGCCTCACCACCCTTTACAGAAAAGAATTTCTTCCTCATATCCAATATAAACTTCCCCTGTTTAAGTTTGAACCCATTACTCCTTGTCTTATCACTACAGTCCCTAATGAAGAGTCCCTCTCCAGCATCCCTATAGGCCTCCTTCAGATACTGGAAGGCTGCTATGAGGTCTCCATGCAGCCTTCTCTTCTCCA
>JAOEHY010025980.1:10159-28696 GCA_025447955.1 Psilopsiagon aurifrons
AAGGCCAGGCTGGACAGAGCCTTAGGTGACATGGTTTAGTGGGAGGTGTCCCTGCCCATGGCAGGGGAGTTGGAACTTGATGATCTTAAGGCCATTTCCAACCCTAACTGCTCTATGATTCCATGTTTACTACAATCTCTTGACAATAACATTCGTAAATTTGGAGTTGTGTTGCGTTGTCTTCTGGATAACAGGAGATATCAAGAGAATCCCGATTTGTTGTGATCACAAGTCTAGACAGTATTACTGCTACTAATGCTAGAATTTACTTTGTCTGGACTCAGTGCCAGTGAGTTAGCTATCTTCTATTTGGAGTTGGAAAGCAACAGAAATGTTACAGTTTGGAAAATATCTGGAGAGAGGAAGTGATAGAAACTACGTCTCCAAAGGTAATCTCAGGGTTCTGAGTCCCAAAAGCATCCCTTCCACAGGGTAATACTCCAGCCTTTTTCTGGTGTCCTTTTTCTGCTCCATGTTCCTAAAAAAATTCCTGTGTATTAAATGAATAAAATAAGTTCAAAAATATTCTGATATTCTAGGCACAAGAGAGAAGTAATGAAGTTACAAATGTTGTCCAAGATACAAAGCAGTAGAGATTTCGTCTTCAGCTGTACATTTGTTCCTCTTAAAGTTTACACTAGATAATTAATCTTGTTAAGCATGCTTTATGTTGATAATTCCATACCACGTGTCCAGCTTGAACTTCAAGTTAAGTTTGCTGACAGAAACACTAAAGTGTTTTACTGTGTGAACTAAGTATAATACTTGCTTTACCTGTGCACAGAACATGATTTATATGATTTCCTCATCCACTTTATAAATCACGTCTATTGCATATTAAACCACCTCCAACACTCACTAAATCTGTTTACTAAAATGTCTTTGGTTCTCTTAACACATGAACAATAATTCACACTAAATTGGCTAATATCTCTATAAGTACTTTATTCTTGACTAATCCACAACACAAAAATAATCATTCTTCAGGAGGCTATAATGAAAAAAAAATAAAAATCTGACCCATCCAGATTTGTTTCACAGACATAAAAAGAATCCTAATTAAACCACTGGGTTTTTGGTTTTTTTTTTGTCTTTCTTTTTCTTTTTCTTTTCTTTTCCTTTTTCTTTTTATTCTTCTGTAACTGGAAGGAATACAGTAACTTTTGACTTACTATCTTCTAAAGTGTTTCAGCCCATCTTCATGATTATATGTTTTCCTTTGTAGAACAGAGAATCTGATGTTTTAGAGGAAGTTAAAAACTTCTGTGAGACTTCCTTTACTTGAATAATTCTTTAAATAAAGAAGCTGGGCTTTCCTCCATATTATTTACAGATCATCTTGTAACATGGGGAGCTGTTTTAATTTCCAGAGCAAAGCATAATGGCAGTCAGGTAATGGACTGTAAACCAGTTAGACCAAGGACTCTTTCACAGAAGGCATTACTCAGTGGCAAAATTGTGGCAGAAACAAAGCCGCAGAAAGAGGCTCTGAAGTCCTAGCAAGATGAGAATCATTCTAGAGAGGACTGTTTGTGATGGTTCAGATGCAACTTCTGTCTCAGGAAATCCCCAGGATGCTGGCTACAAGAAGATAAATGATACCAGAAGAGGATCATTTTATCCTTGCCCTGTTCCTCTTACTGTTGTCACCACTTTTCCCCTGCCAGAAGCAGGAGAGACTCCTTTTTCAGCCATAAAACCCTATAGGCTTATGCAGTATTGCACTTTTCATGCTCCAGTATCCAATCAGAATAAAGTTCTGTGTATTCTCCCTCCCTATCATAGTTGTATAACATTTCCATGGAAATTAGCCCATTAATTTGCAAAGAAAACAGTTTTTAGAAGAGTACATGTTTGTAACTGTTTCTAATGCAGTACATTTGATACTTCTCTGTATGTTTTCTTGCAATTTATTTTTCTTTATTTCTTAATTTGCTGCTTTGGAATTGGCTAATTTGGTTCCTCTGTATATCTCTCATGTCTGCCTTGTTGAATTTCTCATTGTTCCTATGCCAGGCCTTACTTTGTGGGTTTATACGCAGAAGCTACCCTGCATTCACTAGTGGTTTTACTACCAAAAGCTGGCTCCATTCCTTCTTACTAATAATTTGCAAGAGATTGTGAGGCTGGATTGTACAGAGCTCCAAATTTGTCTTTGCAATGATGACGGCCAAAAACACAAAATCAAGAACTGCAAGTTCCACTAAGCCCACATCAGCTCCTGGCAAGTGGCTGGGAGTAACATGCTTGGAAGTTGTTGGACTGCTGCTTGATGTCATGGTCTAGACCATAAGAAAAAAGAGCAAGCTTATGAAGTACAACCATTTTTATTCTACCTATGCTGGTTTTGTAGTATGGGGACAGCATCTGTCTTCCTCTCTCTGCTTAATTTTGGAGAGTCATTAGTTAATTAGGAACTGACAAATACTAATTGGTAATAAAACCTTTTCACATTTGATACTTAAGATGTTTCTGCCACTGAAGACATTTTTAATTCCCAGCTGCGCCAGGTGCAAAATAATACAATTCTATTGAGAGTCCTTAATTACAGGTACAGTTCTTCTCAGTTTTCATGTAGTACATACTTTAGAGGTTTAAGAGATAGCAATAATTTTAAAATGCATTCCTCACTTGTAGTTCGATGGCAAAAACACACAAGCAAGTGAATTCACTGCCATGTGTTGACTAGTAAACCCTAACCCTCACCCAATACACAAACCCGTATAGTTTCGATGCAGTCAATCAATTATTGTTTTTCAGAGTTAGGATGTTAGAAGCAAGCAGTAGAAAATGTTTTCTGCAACTGTTTTTTCCTCTTGGAAAATATCATAACTCCTTCTTATCCGTGTTTTTGCAAGGCAGCCCTTTTGTGTTCTAAAGCTTTACTGCATGCAGAGTTATGCCTGCTTATTCCATTTTGCTTCCGTGTTATTTGAACTTTTTTTTCCTTTCCAGACTTAACATGCAGAAAAGGACGGAATATTCCTGCAGCAGCAGCTGTTGGCTTTCTGCAGTGTTCTGAGACCTCTCAAACCTCTAAACTGGGGTTTAGAGCTTTCATCCTTTTGCTGGATGCAGGCCAATGTTTGCAAAAATACTACAGGGCTCAATTTCTACCTAAAGTGTGATGCAATTACATCTTTTATCTGAAGTTTGTAGTTACTTCTCACATTTTTCTTTCACTGTCTGTAATCATTCATCCTAATCTGTTAGCTGTAATTTTTAGGGCAATGGTGGTGATACCATCCAGCTGGCTCTGTTGCTTTCTCTTCTAGCAGGCAAAATGGATCTCATGCTTTCCAACTTCCCTATTTCAAGGCTTGAATTCCAAGTTCAACTTCAGTGACTGCGAGAGTGATCAAGCTAAGTTTTGGGGGTCTTTGTTTATACTTCAGTAAAGATTTGCATGAGGTTCTTACTATACAAGGCACTAGCTGCAGGGAAAATAACTGACTTCACAACATTTGTGAAACAAAAAGACACTTGTCTGGTTGTTTAGATGAGCATATGTTAAAGTTCAGAAACAACAACAAACTACACCTGTGGCAACACACTACAGAGCAGATGGGTACCCCAGTTGTAGTAGTAAAGGCAATGGCACATGTTACCACTAAAGGTCTGGGATCTGAAGACAAAAGTCCCTTTCTGGCTTTGGCAGGTTCTTCTGTTTCTCATGCTGTTGATGAAAGGCCCATCTATTACAGCCTGATGTAGCTGAAGCAAACACATGGTTTGCACCAATGTACATACAAGCTGCATACTGTAATTTAGAGATGTTGGTTTCTTGTTAGATAGGCTCTGCTGGATTTTCAAAGTAAACAGGAGGGAAAAATAGCACTGCTTTAGAGTTACACCTGAAAGTGAGGTCTAGTTCACCACTGGCTGACCAGAACAAGCAGTTATGGTAGTGCTGCTACAGCCACTGACCGAATCTAGTCCTGTAAGCAGCTTGTCCATGTCACTCAGTAATAAGGTTAGAGACCTCGGTGCCCAGTAGAAAACTCCCAGTTCAATGGGATGTGGGCATTGCCTTATCAGAGGTTTACCTTTATGGCTTTCTCATTTTAACTCAAGCTATAAACATGATAATCATTAACATTTCTCTGCTTGGAATACACTGACTGCCTTGTTTGTGGATTGTGTATTTGTGTAAGTCCTAGATGCTAATCAGCAATTTCAGGTCTATAACCAGGGTTGCTTACTAGTGAATACAGAGAAGGCGAGCAGAGAAGTAAGATTTTGTTTATCTATCTGCGGGGTTTTATTAATGTTTTTGAAATACAAGTTTCTAACATCTGCCTTAAGTTGTTCTCTTTAGTTAATTTATTAAAAAAATGGGAAAGAAAAACCTTTTGTACACCAGAGAAAGAGGACCTTCTCTCTTACTCGCTTTGTATTTCTTATCAACATTTACACCAACAGCATCACTTCCAGACTCCATGTCTGTGTTAGACCAGCCAGCAGTTTGTGAACGCATGACACAGGATAACTTGCTTCAAATTTTCTGATATCCACCATAAGCTGGCTAGAGAGTGGGTTTACTATAAAAACAACCAGGTGAGCCAAAGTCTAAGCCTCAAACCAAAGGGAGTGCAGGAAGCTGGAGTCCCTTGCTCCGGACAGGAGGAGGATTTGCTGCAGGTGTCATAACCAGACAGTGCATCCTTGCTTCTTATCTGGTGAGAGGGTCTACTCTGAACCACTACATGACAGCATGCTGACTTGCCACCACTGTGCTGGCTGGCCTTGTTCCCACAGTTAACTGTGGAGCTTGGGGAAAACTGAGAAAACACATATGTTTATGCATTCACACGCACCTTTAACTAGGGTTTGAGATGTAGCTTTGGCTTCAGATATGCCTTTAGAGACACTGATGTGTAGGAGGCATAACTCTGGTTCTAGAGCTGCATGCTTTGAAATTACATTAATAAAATGGAGGTTAACTTACATTGTCGTATTAGTGCCAAATAACACTTGTAGCTGAATACAAAAGCAGAGAATGGCACAGAAGGGATTCATAGAGGCTGCTGTGCCTAAGCCATTCTCAAAACAGTTGCTTGGGCTTTCTTCCCAAAGACACCCACAGGCCGTTCAGGAAGCCGGTGCAGCTGAAAGTTGAGACTGCCTGTGCGGAAGAGGGAGAAAGAATGGGTCTGAGCTGAGAGGTGCTTGTTCCCTCTTTACTTCTATAAGAGAGATGACAGCATTGCTTAAGAATAGCAGTGCAGCCTTGGGCCAATCGAAAGAAAAGTTCATGAAAAGATAACTTTGTGATATGAACTTAATTTTTGAAAACAAAAGGAAAAAGCAGAGGATCCATGGTGTCGGAGGCAGGAAAATAGGTTTAGCTGTTTCTTTCGCTGCCTAGAAGGACTGGGGAAGCCTAGCTTTTCTTTTCTAGCGTACCTGCTACACTTGAAGTAGGTTAGGCCCCAACCCAACCTATCTGGTGCATGTGAGATAGTCATGAGAACATAAAATACAAGGTCAGACCAAAGTCCATACAGTTTCATTCTTACAAGAGAGGCTAAGGGAAGGATAGGAGAGCAAGGCAATACTCCCATATGAAGCTCCTGCTGCTGGGTTATCTGTGGCGGACCCAGTGTGAGGCAGACTGGTCTGTGGGGCACTCGGGTTGCTCACCTGCCAGGCTTCATTGTTCACAGCTTGCCCTGTGTTCAAAGGGTCCTGTCTCTACGGTCCTTAGATCCAAGCCAATTGGACTGAAGTTTTTTAATTGTTCTAGATCTTTTCTTACTCCAGTACTGTGGCACCCTTGGTGACAGGGAGCCTCAGCATGCTGTTGGGGAGCCTCTGCTGGTTCCTGATCTGTCTGGCCCTTGCAGGTTGCCCTCATTTCCATGAACCCAAGCTCCCAGTTTTATAAGGGCTACATGTTGCTCTTCACACACTGCTTTTTCTAGCTTTGATCATATTCAAATTAATTTAACAATTGTGTTTCAGTGACAGGGTTAATAAGTAATCAGGTAGGTAGGGGCTTTCTAACAGTATATTCAAAGGGCAGAGTTAAGGTTGTGTGACCATTTCACAGTTTCTAGAATTAGAAAATTCTTTTAGCATGACTACACTATTCATTACTGCTGGGCCCTTTCTCTTATTTACTGTATTTTAGTGTATGAGACACCACGGGGTCCATTGTCTTTAATACTAAGAAAGCTGGAGAAAGGAGACTTCATAATAATAGTTTTCCCTTCCTTTTTCTGAACTGTTTTCCCAAAACTGTGATTGTAAGAACGGAATTTGTTTCTTGTGGGATTCCAATAGCAAACGGATGTACAGTGAGGAAGGCATGGAAAAAAAACCCCAGCCTCCTGCACAACCATCTTCAGCTGTTCAGTGTTTTGCTCAGTACGCTTCCACAGCATTCAAAGAGCCAACACAAATGAGAAAGCCCCTTCACAAGAGCTAATAATCCTACATATGACTTTTGACTGAACTTGTCTGACTAATGTGCTTTAAAGCAAAACCCCATGCTTACCAAATCCAACTTGGAATAGTTTCTTTGGCCTCTAGATCCCTAGAATTCAAGCACTGCTTCTTAAATATCACACCAAAGAACTCAAGTAGTTCTAACTTGCACCATTTCCAGTCTTCTAATGACAATGTTGTTTTGCACTGATTATTTTGGTGAAAGACTGTTTCTGTAGGATATATTGAGGCCAAACTTTTCTGTGGATTCAATCAGCACAGCGTCACTGAACCCAGTGATGCAGAGCCAGTTCACCTCAGCTGATAATCTGGCACATTTGTATCCCTGTCTCCTTTTCATGGGATTAAAGCAAATCTAGCTGCTTAGGTTATGGCTGAATGCCAAGCCAGTTAGCCATGCCAGTCTAGGTCTTAAGTAATTAATTGTGGTAGCTTCAGAGCTGCTGTGCAGTGGTCAAGGGTATAAGGTAAGGGATAAAATATCCACTGAGAGAAAATGCAATATCACTGACAGCTCTACAGTACTTTGAGCATGAGCTTTTGTCATTAGAAATATATTTGCCTTTTAAAAGCTCTACCTGCAACTTTCTAAGTCAAAATTTGCATCCTATTGGACATGTGACAAGCCTAAGATTTAGATACAGAGAGAGAAGTGTTTGATCAAGGCATCAGACCTGTTGACATCATCAATAGGAGCAAGGTCTTTGGCATCAAATGAAGAAAAATCAGTCTTCCCCTGGGCAAATAACATTGATCCTTTCGCGAAGTATTTTTGGTTGGTTGGTTGGTTTGGGTTTTTTCGTCCCTCTGGCAACTCATTCTCTAACTATTCAAGGAGTTACAGCTCCCACCTCTCTCTGCTCTGGTGCCAGAGGTTACTGTCCCTCTGGAAGAGCCAATATGCTCACACTTTGTCAGTGCCCTACAAAGCCAATTATGCCATTGATTACAGAGGGCTTCCCCATAGGACACACAGCACAGACAGTGGGTTTAATGTACCCTCAACAAGTTTGCCGATGACACCAAGCTGTGTGGTTCGGTTGATATGCTGGAGGGAAGGAATGCCATCCAGAGGGATCTTGACACACTTCAGAGGTGGGCCAATAACAATCTCATGAAGTTCAACCAAGCCAAGTGCAAGGTCCTGCACCTGGGTGGTGGCAATCCCAAGCACAACTACAGGCTGGGTGGAGAAGAGATTCAGAGCGGCCCTGCGGAGAAGGTCTTGGGGGTGTTGGTCAATGAAAAACTGAACATGAGTCGGCTGCAGTGTGTGCTTGCAGCCCAGAAAGCCAACCGTATCCTGGGCTGCATCAAAAGGATGATGCGTGACCAGGAGGGAGAGGGAGGTGATCCTGCCCCTCTGCTCTGCTCTCGTGAGATCTCACTTGGAGTATTGTGTGCAGTTCTGGTGTCCTCAACATAAAAAGGACATGGAACTGTTGGAACAAGTCTGGAGGAGTGCCATGAGGATGATCAGGGGACTGGAGCAGCTCCCATATGAAGAGAGGCAGAGCAAATTTGGTCTGTTCAGCCTGGAGAAGGCTGCGTGGAGACCTCATAGCAGCCTTCCAATATCTGAAGGGGGCCTACAGGGATGCTGGAGAGGGACTCTTCATTAGGGATTGTAGTGACAGGACAAGGGAGAATGGGTTCAAACTTAACAGGGGAAGTTTAAATTGGATACAAGCAAGAGAAGTTCTTTACTGTGAGGGTGGTGGGGCACTGGGACAGGTGTTGGGGCACCTTTTGTTAGGCGGAGATAGTGCACTAGGCTAAGATCCTTTACATGACCAAAGGAGGCAGTGGGGAGGCAGGTGCCAGTGCCAGAAATGCAGGGGGGAGTGAAAACTGCTGAAATCAAAGCAGTTAATTACGTTACTAAACAAGGGAAATAAGAGTGACCTATTTAATCTCAACTTCAATAAAGCATGTCACACGTTACCACATACGAAATTATCAGTGGATAAGATATGGGAAGTAGTGGAAGATCAACAAGACACCCAACGGAGTTACATGGAAAGGAGGAGCATGTGGCTGGCTGAAAGTTTCTGTGAGACCTCTTTGAGGATTAGTCTTTAGCTAGATTTGTTTAAGCATTTAATTAATGACAGAATTAATGGCTGGGTAGAAAGTGTGGAGTCTGCTAATGGGATTTGTTATCGACACAGAAGGGTTGTGTGGTGGTGAGCAAGAATATATGACAAGAAAACCAGAATTTTTGGGGTCTGAAGTAATAGAAATAGTGCAAATTGTAAGACAATGTGTTTATTGCTAAATAACGGGGATTGTTGTGATAAAATTTAAGCTTATCAGTTGAAAATAACAGGAAAAGAGAATAGACATTGGCATGATATAGCAAAGAATAAGTCCGGTGTGGTTATAGTTTGTGTCAAAAGAGGCATTGCCATTAGATAAAAAGAGACCAATGCTAGTATCTCAGGAACCAGTGAGGACCCTGACACAAAATGTACATTTATGGGCACCTGTGTTTCAGGAAGAGGAATTCAAAAGAGAACAGAAGCTAAGAAAGGCTTACTGGGAGGGTATTTAGGGGAAAAGAGAACTGATCTTGCAAAAGAACTTAGCTTGCTTTGCCCAGCAAAACAAAGGCTGAGAGATGACCTTCTTGCTGCTCAAGCAAACACAAGGGCTGCCATATAAGAAGGAAAAAATCATGTTACTGACAATTTAATGGTATTTTGTTCAGAAATGTCTGAAACAGCTAGCAACAAGGCTGGGATTGGAACTGGAAGAGGTTGCATCAGATTCAGAGGGGTGTGGTGGTGTGACAGGCTCCTGGCTGGAGCAGGAGGACAGGATCATACCTGCTTCTGAGGAGACTTGCTCATATCAGAAGGATGACCTGAAGTGCACCCCAAGACAGCCAGGGGTAGTCTGAGGAACTTTTTCTGTAGTGCTAAATCTTTTTATTCTTACCAGTTGATGCCAACTGTTCACCTCCACACATAGGGAGCAGCCCTGGGGAAGAATATTTCTTAGACAGGCTTAATCTCTTCGGTTCTTCCTGTGTGGCCTTGAACTGCTCTCTATTTAGGGCATGTGGTGGAGCACCACAACCCAACCCAGGGCCTGTAACTGGTTTGCAAGAAGTTCCGTGAGAAAATTCTGTGTTTAAAATGTGAAATGTGTTTCAGATTTTGGATGGGCACAGAGGTCATGTGACAACTGCTCTGCTCCCCAACTGGAAGAACATACCTCCTAGAATTGAGTTTCTTCACAAATACTTGTGTTTAGGGCTCCAGCTTTCATATTGCAAGAATATTTCACCTATATTCTTCGAATTTGCTGCTCCTGCAAATATTCTTGCTATCAAATCCATTTTCTACTCTCGAGCTAAAAGGGTGTGAACACAGCATGAAAGGAATAGTCCTAGAAAATTTTTCAAGGAATACACTTAGGTCCTGGAGGGACACAGGAAACAGAGTGCTAGACAATTAGGAAGAGCAAGAAGAGAAACAGAAAGGGACAAATTGCGTGAGAGAGCCTGAGGCACGTCTGAAGAGGACTTAAAAAACAAGGACAGATTTGAGTTGAATAGGGAGTCAGGACAGCTGCCTGAGGATAACCCAAATGTGAATCCCTGACAGCTGTGAAGGAGAGAGTCCTGTGTGTCCAGGCAAGGCCAAGCAGGAAAATTCAGCAGTTGAGTTTAGAGAAGCCAAGACAGCTCTCAGGTAGAAGTGCAGTCTGTGGAGTAGAAGGGTGAGGTCCACAGTCGCTGAGAAATAGAGATGGAAGTTATGGAAGAAAGAGGATTAAAAATGAGAATATACGCCAGTAGAGCAGTCAGGAGGAGGTAAACCACAGGTGGGAGCCGAGTGAAATGGGGAAGAGCAAAGCCGCTCAAAATTTCAAAGCCAAACTGGAAAGCTGGCAAGATTTTTGTGGTTTCAGATTGGAAGTATGTAAAGCCACTTGCACAGGGCTTGTAGCATTGAAGGGTTGAAGCAGAGAGCTTTTCAACTCTGAACTAAGTTTTGGATTTTTCATCAAACCACAGACCAAGAAAACAGCTTTGAGAGTGGGGGTGGGAAGCTAGGTTTCATTGAGAAAGTTTCTCCTGCCTGTAAATGACATGAAGGAATGGAAAATTACTCTGTGCTTGTCCAAGAACATTTTTCTGGATAGAATCCCTTTTTACATGAAATCTCCCCTTTGCTTCTGTCCTCTCTGGTATGAAACACTTGTGCCCTGCCCATATCCCCCCACTGAGAGCTGGGGAGGTCAGGTGACTGCTCCGGTTCCATTGGATTTTGTGCAAATCATGAGTACAGGTTGCGTTCTACTCCTCCTCAGTGCTCTTCTATTGAGTCACTGGCACCTTGTTTCCCTGGCCAGCCTCTTTTGCAGTGAGGGTTTTTTTAGAGGATCTGAAGAAAGCAAGAGGAGGAAAGAGAATGATGATTAGAGACTTCTGAAAGGGGCAGTGAGGAATTAGGGACTATACTCTTTGAAAATTTGCGTGACACTCCTTAACGGTCCCTGCCTCATTTTCCACTTGGCTGCTTTATGGCTGAACTGTAAACTAAAAATGACATGGGCTCATTAATTTGGCAGCAACTGGCAAGATGTAGCCATTTAGCATACCCACAAAGCCATTGTTAAAGGCTGGGTCATGTCAAAGGGCAAGCCAAATAAGACCAAACCTCTGAAAGACTGAGTCTAGGAGTCCTAGAGCCTAAACCTTCTCCCTAACCTCTGCTTGTCTTCAGTGGGGTGATCAGCTTGGGTTTTTTGGGGAAGGCTTTACATAAAGCTGTCAAGTTACTAGCAATATTATGTCAGTTTGAATTTTTTTTAAAGCAGACTCAATTATATCATCCTCTTTTCACATCTGACAACCAATGCAAAAAGTGTTTGAAATAGCAGCTTCAACGGAGTACAAATGCTTTGGTTGTGGGTTGCTGCTGCAAGTCCAGAGTATGAAAGAAATCTAAGGACAAACATGTTAAAATGTCAGATGCTACAGAATCACTGAAAAACCTTTCAGTGCATTTGTGTGGTTAGAGAGTAGGCAGTTAATCCATACACTGTCAAGGAATTCAAGTGCGTGGCAATCAGGTAGATGTTATGTGTATATGCTGGAGGATCTTATCTGAGTTCAGTATTAAAAAGCCACACCACAAATGACAAGCTGAGTATTCATACACATCTCTTCTTCAGACAAAAAAAGACAATGAGAATGAAAACAAATGCAGGTAAAAAAAGCAGCCTCTCCTTTTTCTTTTTCCCATTTCTCTGCCCTACTGCACCTCAGGTGTAGCGGAAAAGATTTTCTTTGTGTCTGTGGTGTGATGATTTGCTCCCACTTTCCCTTGAGCTGACCCTGACTGAAAAGGGTGACATCCCAGTTCATACACTCCCTAACCAAAAGCTGCTATTATTCAGGGAACTTGGAAGGAAGCCTTTCGCCAGCTGGCCCGTTCCTGTTTGTGACATCTACATCTGAAAATAATACCTCTGCTATTTATGCACGTGGTCCTGTCATGACCTCGTCTACTAGGATAGATTAACCAAATTTCTCCAATGTTTTCTTTACTTCTTGATGGACGCTATTGACTTTGCTGTGTGATGAAGGCTTTTGAAGGAGCTAAACATGCATCGGTGCAGGACATTAGGCATGCCTGAACTTTGGGGTGGCTTGCTGTTCTGATGGCTTTCAAATGTAATTTCTCCCCTTTAAAAATGAAGTCACACTGAGGTAAAAGGGACAAATAACTTAGACTGGTCTTTCCTCCTTGGTAAGCAGTCATCTTAATGAATTTCACAGAAGGCAAATCATAGTTCTCAGGTGTCAGAATGTAAATTTGCTTCATAAGCCAGAAAAAAAAAAAGAAATTTAAAATGTAAATTTTGCGCACTGACTTTGTCAAAAATATCTTAGCTTGGCTACTCATTATTGCATTTAAATTTAAAAGAGTGCACTAATAATAAAACAGCTTTTCTTTTTTATTTTGTCATTCATGTTCTGTGAAGATTGACAGACAGATGTTTTCCATGCTGATTGGTTAAGGCACCTTGAGGAAAAGCTCTTACTCATTTAAATACTGTATAACTCATAATCTTTTATTTTCCCCCACTTCTGTGTTTCCGGTGATATTCCCCTATATATTTCTACTTTTTTTGTTGTTTAGTTTCGGTTAAAAGTTCACACAAGGTTGATAAATTTCAGCAAATTTCCAAAAATGAACTGGGCTTTAATGCCTCAAGGAATTTTTTTTTTCTTTTTTTGACATTTAGCAGCAAAGAAAACTATTTCCTCTCCCATTCAAAGCTAACCATGTTTAATGGCCTAGAAATCTGCTATAGTTTGAAAAATGTTTGTGATACACCATCTGTTTTTTCATCCAGCCATTTGAGTGGGCCTGTGTTTACCATCTTGTTAGATTTACGTGTACAAGGATGTTGAGATGACAAGGTATTCCCCTGAAACAACGCTAGATCTTACAGGCTTTGTGACACTTAATTGTGCTTTGTTACGTAGGCAGAAATAACTCCACGGTTCTAGTGATGGCTTCATAAGATCTCAAGTTTATTTGAACTGCTTCGATGCATCTGCTACATGAATAATACACACAACACAGAGACATGCAGTCACACACAGCTGTGCTTTGGGGACCATTTGGAGTACTTAATGGGATCTAGTTGTTTGCTTCAGTGGATTCAAATGAATAGTTTTGTATCTTTTGACCTTTGGTTGAAATGAAATGGTCTAATGCAGCAAACAGCCTCTAAACTCATAGGCTACCATTTGCATTTCTCCCTGCAGATCATTAAGAGACTTTAGACGTTAGGATGACAAGCAATATATTTTGTAAAACAACAGGGATTTAAGATGCAGACATGTACAGATGTTGCATTTTCCATACATTTTTTGTGGTCAGATAGCAATGTTTGAAGATGCATGTGTGAGGTCATTTGAATTCACTTGGAGACTGGAGCTTCATAGGCACAGAAACCATCTGGCGATCAGATGTGGGCTGCAGGTAGACCTATTTGTTTTTAACTGAAGTCACTGAGGAATGAAAATGTCAAGTACCCTAACACTACAGAAAAATGATAATCACTAACCGCCAACACAGTGTCTGTTTAACCAGTCTCAGAAAAGTAATCCAGTCAATGAAGTAGGAAATTGCAGGCATTACAGTATTTTTTTCTTCTGTGTGTGTGTGTGCTTATGTATGTATGCAAGAGTGTACATTACGCCAAGTCCTTAATGGAGTGGTGAGATTTCTGGGTGTCTGCTCATGGTGGTCCACACAAACAAAAAGGCTGGTAATTGGAGAAATTGCTCTAAAATCACTTAGCCTGGAGTGTCTGACAAGCTGCAATCAGTCTCTGACATATGTGTAAATCCAAATTTTTTGGATGTTATTTGACTCTAGTGGTAAAGTTTTCTGTCTAACTGCTGTGCTGTTGATTTCAGAATTGGAAGTTAGGATGTGCAGAGATGTAATTCAGGACACTCCTCACAACCCTCCAGCTGCTCTCCAACCCTAGCTTTCAGCTGCATGGTATTGGTATGGTGGCTGCATGAACTGATGGCACACAACAGCTGAGATAGGCTTACTTGCTTCCAAGGTGCCAGAGACCACATCGAAGACAGAAAAGAGTGAAACTACTGTGGAAAATGTGAATGAAGACAGCACCATGTTGTCTGAAGACAGAGACTTCCTCTACAAGCTTTGGATGAATTTTCAGCTATAAAAGTGAGGCTTTCAGACTTTCTATGGAAGAAAAAAAAAAACAAACCCACACAAATTAGTAAAAAATATCCCAGATTATGAATAATATATGGCTTGGTGTGACCACTTTCTGCACAAAAGTAGTAATTTAGAACCCGAAATCTATCAGCCTCTCTTGTATCTATAATTACTTTAAACAGCTCAGTATCTTGAGAGCTGTCTGAAATTTGTGTCAATTCACTAAATATGGATGACATATTGAACCTCAAGACCTTGTGCCACCCAGTGTTCCAGTATTTTGGTGTTTCTGGGAAAAGATCTATAGTCACACAGTGACTACAGGACCTGTACCTATCTGGCAAAACCTGCAAGTGGTACATTGCCTGGGCAAAGTTCAAAGTTCGGATGAGCACAGAGATCAAACAGCTCTCGGACCTTATATACCTTTGTGAGACTTTGTGAGAGTTGCCTGAACAGCTGAGCTAATGCTGGGCAGAATCTAAGGCTCACTGTCTATTCCATTGTGTAAGACATTCCTTGTCTCCAAAATTCATGTAACCTTCCTTGACATTCCATGTTGGAGTGGACCCTCTGTAATCTCCTTCTGTCTCAGTGATTTCAGTGAGTTTAATTTGTGAATTATATATTTCTTCTCCAAATGTGCCTTTGAGCAGCATGAAGTTACCTCCAACCTAAACTACATATTTAATACAGTGGCACCTCTACTTTGGTGAAGGAGCTGTCTTGATGTCACTCATGCACTCTGAAATGCCAGATATCTGCAGGTCCAAGAAAATATGACCTATATCATAGATCACAAGGAGGATTATCAACGAACAAACCCCATGATATTTCTCCACAGAAAAACTATCTAGGGTATGACACAGAAATTGCAAAGCAGTTTTGACATATAAAATTTAAATATCTACAAATAACTTGTGGAACATGCTTAAAAAAGTGAAAATGAAACAATAGAAAAAATACAGACTTGATAAGGATTTAGGTGTGTGGCTGTTATTAAAATAACCTGTCAAAACTCTAAGCTCTTTATAAATATTTTTCATTTCAGAAGTGTTAAGTATCATTTTTAGTTGCAACTAGTTCTTAAGCAAATAGTTTTATTAATGACTTTCTGTATGTGAAGTTGGCTAGTAACTGCTTTATCAGGAGTAGGCAGTAAATAAATGAGTCTGAACATGCCCTCTTACTCTCTATTCTACCAAGGCTCCACGCAGCAGGAACCTAAATCACTTTCCAAAGATGCGAATCTAGTCTGACCCAGTAACATAGCAATTGCCAATGGAGTTATTCCAGTTTTGTATCTGGAATATATGACCATGACAAATAGAATAAAGCCATAGAACCATAACCAATAAGACGTCAGACAGCCATTTCTGTAACTTGTCTCGAGGCCTTCTTTCGGCACAGGTGATGAGCATTGGAGTGAAATTTCCAGGGTCTCCAGTCAGACTATCAGACTTCCTGATTTCTTACTCGAGCATACATACTGGCCTGTCAGCCTAACCATCTATATCTAGTCTTTGTCAGATAAACCTGATAAGGGAAATACAAGCTTGTAACTAAAACCTTTTCTAAGTCTAGATGAAGAATTATTTGGTTTTGATTCTGAGTTCTTTGTATTACAAAAATTCAGCACTTCAGTTCATGCTTAGAGAAACAACTCCATCTAGATGCAATAGAAATTACATATAGATCTCCTAGGACACATTAACAACAGTTACAATATATGCAAACATGCTGTCCTCACAAAAAGACAAGAATATGATTCCTTTGGGATGATGTCTGTCTTTCAGGGGTTCAACTTGTATTAGTGAGTCAAACTGGACAACATGATTTACTAGAGACCTTCCCTTTGCTTTTGAGATGATCTGTGTTAGTGTGTTTGGTGGGAGGCAGGGTTTCTATCTCTGTATTTGGCCTCTATACCCAGCCTTATATAGTAATGCATTCATCTGGCACACTTATTTGTTCAGTGTGTCTTGTTATGGCTTTTTAATAAAGAACAAGTTTCCTGGCATTTTCTTTGCTGTCCTTGGGGTAGGAACAATGGGCTGATCCTGAGTTTTCTTGTGTCATTTTTTGCCCAAGGACGGCTGCTTTGGTTGAGTTGATAACTGGCTTTCATTAGGGTGTGCCAATTCAGATTACAGTCCCAATCCTTTATTTTCCATACTCATTTATGATTTTTTAAATTTCTTTAAAGAACTGGACTGCTGTACTTAGTTAGGACACTGGGCAATGAATAAGCTAATCTGAAAGAGAGTGTGGGTTTAAATAAACTGGCAATTAATGGCAAAGGACACACCCATTTTTTCAGATTTTCTATAGTAACGAACTTCAGGACTGGCTAGTAATGATCCTTGATCGTATAAAGTGTGCCAGTGTTATTTGTGGAAAGGTTATCAGTGTATTTGCAGCTGAAGTCGTGTCTCATTAAATATTATTTGATGGGTAGTACAGAAAAGTAGGAGAAACGTCAGAAACATCATTTTCATTAACTGGGAAAAGAATCATGAACATAGAATCATAGAATAGTGAGAGTTGGAAAGGACCTTAAGATCATCTAGTTCCAACTCCCCTGCCATGGGCAGGGACACCTCCTACTAAACCATGCCACTCAAGGCTATGTCCAGCCTGGCCTTGAACCCCGCCAAGACTGCACATTTTCATCCTTAGCCCTCTGCACATACCCACATATGCATATGCGTACTCCATTAGATTAAGAGAAGCCCTGGGGGATGCTGTCACAGCTGCCTAAATCCTTTTTGTGTATCTAGCCTATTTTTTGTGTATCTAGCCTTCAGACACCTAAATATGATAATACTTTGCACAAGCCTTGCCATACCCAGAGTGTCTTGGACAAAAGACTGTGTTTTCTCCAGTACAAACCATTGCTGAGGACACTAGAGTAACATGGCAAGAGCATGAAATCAGTATCAGGCCCAAACTTCCAAGGTTTGCTCTGCATTTCCTGGCTTTTGTGGTTAGAATCCAGACCCTTAACGTTATTTTAACATAGGTTTTGCATTTATATTTATAAACACAGAGTACTGCTGCCTATTTGAGTTTAGAATAGATTGTGGTATAAACATATTTCCTCTTTACACATTATAATCAGTGCACAATGGCCTGCTTTATGTAAAACATATCACAGTCTTTGCTTCTCTGCATGTGTTCGCATGCACATATAGCTTGAATTAACTAACTTAATATTCTCATGATGTGTTCAAAGAGGAGATCTGTGAATGAGGTAGGGAAAGACAGTCTTGCAGTTCCTATTTTGGAGTTTGAGATTAAACACTGTATTTAAAGAAACATTTAATGACAATTCATTTTAACAGACTTTTGGTTGATGACTTATTTATAATTTCATCAACCAAACACTTCCCTTGACAGAGTGTGTTTTGGCTCACTGTTTCTCCTGACAGCTATGTGGAACAACCCATAGCAAATGTGTTCTTTGGAAAATTAGCCAAACATCATTCCAATGCAATGACTCTGTAGGCGATAAGATGAAAATGATTAGTTACAGTTCATTTAATATTGCCCCAAACCTGTTCAAAACTACTGCTTGGCATAATCCCTGAGAAGGTGTTTTGGCTTCTTTCACAGCATTACTGAAAAGCAGTTGAAATAGAAGTTGAGATTTGTTTAAATTGTGAATCAATAAAAAAATGGGGTCTGAGTTTTGCAGTGTGGTCTGCAGAGTCTGATGTAATTCTGCAAGATATTTTGATTAACTTAGAGCATGTGAATTTATTTTTTGGAGATTAATCATATATTCATGTTTTGTAGTAAGATTTTTTGTTGATGGCCTTGCATAGTGATTTTACTTTCAGTGCAAATGCCCTAAACACAGCAGTAATAACAGCAACAAAACCATCTAATTCCCAAAGAGCATTTTCATATGTAGATCTCACAGTATTTGGCAAGGGAAGTCTGAGTCATTATACCCATTTTAAGGAGGAAAAAATGGAGACAGAAAGTCTCCAAGACACTATGAGTTGCATTGCCCAAAAGCTCCCTTCTAATCATAGAATCATAGAGCAGTTAGGGTTGGAAAGGACCTTAAGATCATGTAGTTCCAACCCCCCTGCCACTGGCAGGAACACCACCCACTAAACCATGCTACCCAAGGCTATGTCCAACTTGGACTTGATCACCACCAGCGATGATTCACAGGTTCCCTGGGCAACCCATTCCAGTGCTTCACCACCCTTACAGTAAAGAATTTCTTCCTCATATCCAATGAAACTTCTCCTGTTTAACTTTGAACCCTCTACCCCTTGTCCTCTCACTACAATCCCTAATGAAGAGTCCCTCCCCAGCATCCCTATAGGCCCCCTTCAGATACTGG